>JBBPBX010040904.1:0-19971 GCA_038048925.1 Garcialebias charrua
TTTTCTGTTGCTTTTAGCTACAATTCTGATGCTTTTAATTACTTTTCTGTTGCTTTTAGCTACAATTCAGCTACTTTTAATTGCTGTTCTGTTTCTTTTAGCTACCATTCTGCTACTTTTACTTACTTTTCTGTTGATTTTAGCTACCATTCAGCTACTTTTAATTACTTTTATGTTGCTTTTAGCTACCATTCAGCTACTTTTAATTACTTTTCTGTTTCTTTTATCTACAATTCTGACGCTTTTAATTACCTTTCTGTTGCTTTTAGCTACCATTCAGCTACTTTTAATTACTTTTCTGTTTCTTTTAGCTACAATTCAGCTACTTTTAATTACTGTGCTGTTTCTTTTAGCTATCATTCAGCTACTTTTAATTACTTTTCTGCTTTTTTAGCTACAATTCAGCTACTTTTAATTACTTTTCTGTTTTGTAGCTACCATTCAGCTACCGCTACTTTTAATTACCTTTCTGTTTTTTTTAGCTACAATTCAGCTACTTTAATTACTTTTTTGTTGCTTTTAGCTACCATTCAGCTACTTTTAATAACTTTTTTGTTGCTTTTAGCTACCATTCAGCTACTTTTAATTACTTTTCTGTTGCTTTTAGCTACAATTCAGCAACTTTTTAGTTACTTTTCTGTTGCTTTTAGCTACCATTCTGGCACTTCTAGCTACCATTTTGCTATAGTAGTGAACATAATTGCTAATATTAGCATTTAAAAAAAAACTTTTAGGAATATAAGGAGATGGGACATAGAGCAAAGAGGGAAGTAGCTAAGGCAAAGCAGAGGGCGTACAATGAGTGGTATGGGAGACTGGACACTAAAGAGGGCGAGAAGGACTTGTACCGATTGGCAAGACAGAGGGATCAGGCTGGAAAGGATGCGCAGCAGGTTAGGGTTATTAAATATGGGAATGGGAATGTTCTAACAAGTGAGGAGAGTGTGATGGGAAGATTTAGCACTTTGAGATTTTCATTAATGAAAAGTGCGTTATAAATTGAATTCATTACTATTATTATTATTAAGGATTATTTTGAGGAGCTAATGAATGAAGAGAATGAAAGTGAAAGAAGAGTGGAGGTCTTAGAATCTGTGGACCAGGAAGTGGAAAAGATTAGTGAGGGTGAAGTCCAGAAAGCTCTGAAAAGAATGAAGAAGGGGAAGGCAGTAGGACCTGATGACATACCAGTGGAGGTTTGGAAATGTCTTGGAGAGATGGCAGTGAGGTTTTTGACTCAAATATTTAATGGAATATTTGAGGGTGAGAAAATGCCTGAAGAATGGAGAAGAAGTGTGCTGGTTCCCATTTTTAAGAACAAGGGTGATGTACAGAGTTGTAGCAACTACAGGGGAATTAAGTTGATGAGCCACACAATGAAGATCTGGGAGAGAGTTGTGGAAGGAAGGCTTAGACAAGAGGTGACTATCTGTGAGCAGCAGTATGGTTTCATGCCAAGAAAGAGCACCACAGATGCCATCTTTGCTTTGAGGATGTTGATAGAGAAGTACAGAGAGGGTCAGAAAGAACTCCATTGTGTGTTTGTGGATTTAGAAAAAGCATATGACAGGGTACCAAGAGAAGAGGTGTGGTATTGCATGAGGAAATCTGGAGTGGCAGAAAAGTATGTTAGACTGGTACAGGACATGTATGAAGACAGCAGGACAGTGGTGAGATGTGCTGTAGGAGTGACAGATAGCTTCAAGGTGGAGGTGGGATTGCATCAAGGATCGGCTCTGAGCCCCTTCTTGTTTGCTCTGGTGATGGACCGACTAACAGATGAGGTCAGGCAGGAATCCCCATGGACTATGATGTTTGCAGATGACATTGTGATCTGTGGTGAGAACAGGGAACAGGTGGAAGAGAACTTGGAGAGGTGGAGGTATGCACTTGAAAGAAGAGGAATGAAAGTCAGTCGTAGTAAGACAGAGTACATGTGTGTGAATGAGAGGGAGGCCAGTGGAACAGTGAGGCTACAAGGAGCAGAGGTCACAAAGGTGCAGGACTTCAAGTACTTGGGGTCCACTGTCCAGGAAAATGGGGAATGTGGTAAAGAGGTGAAGAAGAGAGTCCAGGCAGGATGGAGCGGATGGAGAAAAGTTTCAGGAGTGATTTGTGACAAAAAGGTGTCAGCAAAGGTCAAAGGAAAAGTTTACAAGACAGTGGTGAGACCAGCTATGTTGTATGGTCTGGAGACAGAGACATGGACAAAAAGACAGGAGAAAGAACTGGAAGTAGCAGAAATGAAGATGTTGAGGTTCTCCTTAGGAGTGACAAGGATGGATAAGATCAGGAATGAGATCATCAGAGGTACAGCACATGTTGAACAACTGGGAGATAAAGTTAGGGAGGCCAGACTGAGATGGTTTGGACATGTCCAGAGGAGGGACAGTGGGTATATTGGTAGAAGGATGTTAGAAATGCAGCTGCCAGGAAAAAGACACAGAGGAAGGCCAAAGAGGAGATATATGGATGCAGTTAGAGAGGACATGGAGGTAGTTGGAGTGAGGACAGAGGATGCAGAGGACAGAGTGAGGTGGAGGAGGATGACTCGCTGTGGCGACCCCTGAAAAGGGAAAAGCTGAAAGTAGAAGAAGATATTGTTTTGCTAATTTTAGCCACTGTGGTTTCCACTTGTTCTTTAAGGTTTGTGAAATTAAAGGGACTCCTGTGCCTGGAAGTGGGGAGTCTCTTGTTTTTTCAACCCCTCTTCGTCGTCTTGCAGGTATAACGTGGAGGAGGAGGGTGGCTGCGACGACCTGGATCAGGGAGATAACGGCTGGAAAACCATCCACACGGATGTGTTCAGGTTTCCTCCCTTTAAGAGCCTGCTGTGCGCCGTGCTGGGAGTCGGAGCGCAGTTCCTCACGCTCGCCACGGGTGAGACGTCTCCAGCTGCCGCAGCAGCCTTTGTGTCGAGCAGCAGGTGTGTTCTGAGTGTGATGGGTTCAATGTCTGCTTTGTGCCTCAGCCATCATCATCATGGCGCTGCTGGGAATGTTTAACGTGCACCGCCACGGCGCCATCAACTCGGCGGCCATCGTCCTGTACGCCCTGACCAGCTGCGTGTCGGGCTATGTGTCCTGCAGCTTCTACACGCAGCTCAATGGCCATCGCTGGGTGTGGAACATCATCCTCACCTCTTCTCTCTTCTCAGGTGAGCAGCCATGATCCTGCTGAGGGAATTTGGTGTTTTGAGACATTTCTAGTTTTTTTTTTTTTTCACATTTAGTTTGAATCCATAAATCTGAGCAGGCTTTTAGTGAGAGCTGTGATAAATTTAATTTAATTTAAAATCACTAAAAACACATTTAAATCTCATCAGAAATGTTCTAGTTAAAATCAACTTCAGCAAACTTCTATTTTTGGTTTTTATGCTACTTTGAGCCACTTTTCTGTTATTTTTGGCTATTTTGCAGTTTTTAGTTACTATTCTGCTTCTTATAGCGTTTAGTCACTTTTAGGGACTGTTCTTCCATTTTTACCTAGTGTTTTTCAACTTTTTTAGCTACCATTCAGCTACTTTGAGTTATTTTTCTGTTGCTTTTAACTACCATTCAGCTACTTTTAATTACTTTTCTGTTTTTTTAGCTACCATTCAGCTACTTTTAATTACTTTGGTTGCTTTTAGCTACCATTCAGCTACCGGTACTTTTAATTACTTCTCTGTTTCTTTTAGCTACCATTCAGCTACTTTTAATTACTTTTTTGTTTCTTTTAACTACCATTCAGCTACTTTTTATTACTTTACTGTTTCTTTTAGCTACAATTCCGACGCTTTTACAGGTAGTCCCCGACTTACGAGCGAGTTCCGTTCCTGCGAGTTGCTCGTAACACGAAAATTCGTAAGTTGGAACACGAAGCACGTGTTCTCGTAAGTCCGGATTTTCGCTCGTAAGTTGGAACATTTATGCTAGCGCTACTACGAACACTCGTTTTTCATCAAAAACGTTCATATTAGTTCATAAACATGGTCGGAAACGTGTTTCCAAACGGTTAGCTAACACACTTTCATCTAAAAACACAAAAAAGTGCTGTATTTTTTACAAATTTACTTCTCGTTCGCCAGCTCGTAAGTCCGGGACCTCGTATGTAAGAGCGCTCGTAAGTCGGGGACTACCTGTAATTACTTTTCTGTTGCTTTTAGCTACCATTCAGCTACTTTTAATTACTTTTCTGTTGCTTTTAGCTACCATTCAGCTACTTTTAATTACTTTTCTGTTGCTTTTAGCTACCATTCAGCTACTTTTAATTACTTTTCCGTTGCTTTTAGCTACCATTCAGCTACTTATAATTACTTTTCTGTTGCTTTTAGCTACCATTCAGCTACTTTTAAAAACTTATGTTTCTTTTAGCTACCATTCAGCTACCTTTAATTACTTTTCTGTTGCTTTTAGCTACCATTCTGGCACTTTTAGCTACCATTCTGGCACTTTTAGCTACCATTTTGCTATAGTAGTGAACATAATTGCTAATATTAGCATTTTTTTAAAAACTTTTAGGTATTCTTTTGCTAATTTTAGCCACTGTACTGCTTCTTTCATCTTGTGTTTGCTACTTGTAGCTACCATTCTGCTGCTTTAGTTAATACTTTGTTGTCATTTTGCTTCTTATAGGTTTTAACTTTAGGTACTTTTTGGTAAACATTCCTCTCCTGTTAGCATTTAGCCACTTTTTTCCAAAGTTTTGCTAGTATTAGCGTCCGTTTAGCTGATTTTAGAATCTGCTAGGCTAATTTTAGCGACCGTTTGACTGTTTTTAGCTCGTGTTTGACTCATTTTAGCTTCTGTTCTGCTTGGTTTACTTTTAACCACTAAGTTTTGGTTTCTTCAGCTGTTTTCGGTAAAGTCACTGCTCTGTCCTCCCAGTAATAATCAATCCAGTTAGTTAATGGTTTTTTTTTCAAGGCTGGTTGGGTTTAATCCACTCATTGGTCTTATTTACCTTTTTTATTTCTGGAGAACTGTGCAGACCCATCACATTTTTAACTAATGAGCAGTAATGGGGTGATTTGTTAATTAAGACAAACTAAACTGGCAGACGCAGCTACCATAATTATCGTTTAGTGGATTAACGGTTTCCACATTTTGCTTGAGGTAATAAAATAGTTTAAATTAAGCTGAAGGATTTATGCTGTAATTAAACATGACGCTGGTGAAGATTCTCAGTCGTCCAGGACATGATGAAATCAACATGACATCACATGATTGAATTAAACATGACATCATTGTTCATTAAAAACAACACTCGTCACGTGAAGGTTCACCAACAGCTGCGTTCCCTCCTCCCCGCAGCGCCGCTCTTCATCACGTGGAGCGTGGTGAACTCGGTTCACTGGTGGAGCGGCTCCACCCAGGCCCTGCCCGCCACCACCGTGCTCCTCCTCCTGGGTGCCTGGGCACTGGTGGGCTTCCCCCTCACCGTCATCGGCGGCATCGTGGGAAAGAACCGAGCCGGCAGCTTCCAGGCGCCGTGCCGCACCCGTAACATCCCCCGGCAGATCCCGGCGCAGCCCTGGTACAAACACACGGCGGTGCACATGGCCATCGGGGGCTTCCTGCCTTTCAGGTGAGACGCTGCCAGGAATCAAACCGCTAAACGTTGGGATGCCGTGTGACATGTGAACAAGAGAATACAACGATGTGCAAATCTCATAAAGCCAAATTTGATTCACATGTGAAAACGGTGTAAACATCCAGGACCAGGTTGGAGTTTTTGGAGGGAGTGTCGCCCCGTTCTGGTTGGACGGCAGCTTCTCAACAGTCCTGGGGCTCTTTGTTGAATTATTAATTTAAAAAAAAACTATGAGTGGCAGCAGCTGTTGACGGATACTTTTCAGGTTTGTAAGCAGCAAACGCGAGAGGTACTAATGCACCCCCATACCATCATAGAGGCAAGATTTTTAAACTGTGCACTGAAATTCCAAATACAGGTAGTCCTCGACTTACGAACGAGTTCCGTTCCTACAGCCGAACGTTCGCATGGCGAAAATCGCCGTAAGTCGGAACATACGTCCAAACTGCACCTTATACGTACAGTACTGTATTTTACCAAGCATTTAGCCTATCCTAACACAGTACCCTACATAATTATCAAAAACACATACATTTGGGAGCCATAATGAAGTGAAAAAAAGAGTTAATTTCCTACTGGACTGCTGGTGAAGCCGGTTCCTCCGTCCCTCCTCCGTATTCTCCATTCGTTTACGTCGTAAAACCGCCGTCCATAAAACAGCTGCTGCCTGTCCAGCTTGGTCCAACAAGTTTTGTTTTTTGTTTGTTTATTTATTCATTTTATAATTAAAATGCACAACAATAATACATACAATAAGAGAAAAGAAAAAAGACATGTATAAAATGAAAGGCGGCAGACGAAGAAAAAATCTTATTTTATCTGCCCCTTACTCTCCAATAAACACTTCATACAACCAACTCATTTGATTTCCAAAATAATGAACAACTTATTTTTTACCTCCTGTATCTTACAATTTCTAAATTCCAACTCATTTAAATACATGTTTTTAACCGTTTAAACTTAATCATTCTTTTGAATACAACCATTGATTGAACCACTTTAATATCTGACTCCAATTCATTCCATAACCCAATTCCTTGAACTATGGGAGATCTTCCTCTCGAACTAGTCCTTAAATGTTTTTTGAATGTCCAGAGGACCAGACTTAGCTTTTTTTAGAGATTACAGGGCGGTATTTCTCCGCCGCTACATTTAGAACGTAAAACCGGAAACTGCGTAACTCGGCTTTTCAAAATAAAAAATAATTTTATTTTTATGGGAGATGCGTGTCGTAACCACGAAACGTAACTCGAGACCGTCGTAAGTCGAGGACTACCTGTGTATATATATTGGATTCAGGTCCCAGATCAAGACGTCGGACAGTTAACAAATAAATACAAAGGGCTCCTCAGCCGCCTGCTTAAGGGGAGAGGCTGGAACAGACGGTGTGCAGGATGAGTGGAGTCCTTCATGATGCGGAGCGCCCTCCCCCTGCATCGTGAAGTGTAGAGGTCCGAGGTGGTGGGAAGGCTGCTCCCCACAGTCTTCTGTGCAGCCGCCGTGCCACACGGTGATGCAGGTGCAGAGAGCGCTCTCCACCACACCGTGATAGAAGCTCCTCAGGACAGAGCTCCCAAGTCCTGCTCTCTGCAGCTTCCTGAGGAAGTGGAGACGCTGGTGGGCCTTCTTGACCAGACAGGAAGTGTTGGCTCTCCAGGTGAGGTCAGTGGATATATGCACCCCCAGGTACCTGTAGCAGGAGACCACCTCCACAGCTGCTCCTCCGATGTGTAGGTGATGAAGAGTCAAAGTCAAAAGTCAAAGTCAAAGTCAACTTTATTGTCAGAACTGCAATATGTACAGGACATACACAGGACCGAAATTGCGTTTCTCTCAGTCCCTCGGTGCAACAGTAACCATCTAAACACTAAACACTAAAACATTTAATACACATAAGCATAAAATAGTAAAAAAGTGTAACACTGTCCTGAGTTTTTTCATAATAGTATAAAAGTATGAAAATTTACACCAACACTGAAACACCAAACACCCCTAAAACACCAAACACCCAATGAACATAAGCATAAAATGAAATAATAAAAGTGTAATACTGTCCTGAGTTTTTGCATAGTAGTATGAAAAGTATAAAAACGTAAATCTATAAAATAAACTGAAGTTTCTAGCGTTGACATTTGCAAAGAGTGGCACAGCAGCATATAAGTTGATGTACACAGTATATGTATGAGGTAGTTGATGTTGGTATAGAGGCAAAGTGGCATATGAAGTAAGGCACATAAGGCACATTTGGCATCCTTAGATAAGGCTAGTCAGAGAATGCTGTATATGTATCTGCAGTAGTGTAGATAAAAGTAGTGTAAATGTAAACAGTAGTAATAAATGTAAAGCAGTAGTAATAAATGTAAACAGTATTAATAAATGTAAACAGTGAATGTAAACAGTAGTATGACTATAGGCAGTAATGTAATACAAACATTAGTGCAAATATGAGAAGTAGTGCAAACTGAATGAACACATGACCGAGAGTTTAGTGAATAACCCGTTTGATGACACAGGGTCCAGTGTTAAAAACTTTGTGTTGAGTGGTAATGTGTGAGAAAGTTTTTTGTGTTAAGGCAGTTCAAATGGGAGGGGAGGCAGAGCAGGCAGAGGATCCTTGTTCCTTCTGAAATCCACCACCATCTCCTTGGTCTTCTTCACATTGACGCAGAAGTTATTGTCTCTGCACCACTCCACCAGATGTTCCACCTCCTCTCTGTATTTGGACTCATCATTGAACAAACATTTGATATGATCACTATGCTCCGATGTAGACCTGTCACGATAAACAATAAATCAATTATTCACATGATAAATTTTTTTTTATCAACCTCATTTTCATTTATCGGCTTTATCGTTTCTTCATCTCTCTCTTTCTACTGAAGACACTGGATGACAAAAGACTCAACTCCGGTGCTCTTCACTGACCCCTCACGTTCTCTTTTCTCATCCAAAATCGCGTTTTTGGATAAGTAAAAGCAGCTAAAGCTGAGAAGCTAAGCTACGAGCTAAGCTAACCGGCCGACCTCGAGGGAAAAAAACCCTCCCGTTTTGTGGAAGCTCCAAAATTCATGGTTGAAACCTGTGCCTTCATGTAAAAAGTTGTTTTTCTCTGTAAAAAGAAGCTGAGAACTTGTTTACTGGTTTGTTTTGAAAAGCTTTGTGTGAAAAATGCTACGCTAACGAGCTCAAACCACACCGAGCGTCCGCCATTTTGAGAACCGAATAAAGCGAGACAGCCCATGTCACGTCAAGGGGCCTCCCTCCCATTTTTCTTAAAGAGACACGCTGCTCGCTCCCTCACTATCCATCCTTCAGTTCAAACTGTCTTATACTGCCATCCAGTGGTTGAAAAAAGGTACTACACTCAACACAAATTAACAAACGTTTCTTCTTCTAATTATTGTCAAATTTTAAACAATATTACCGTTTATCACAATAATTTCTGAGACGATTAATCGCCCAGCACAATTTGTCATCGTGACACGCCCACTCTGATGTGAATACGATATGGGTTTGTGAGATTTGCATTTTAATTTACATTTCACAAAATGTGGCATCTCTTATGATTGGTTTAGTTTATTATAGCGTAATTGTTTACGTTAAAAATATGTTTACACATCTGAAGGTGGCATCTGATTGGATTGTGACTGTTGGGACACAATCATTGCAACAAATTTTGCAAAATTCAACTTGTAATCACATCAAATCAATCGCAGAGAGTGAAGTTACACATTACGGGAGGTGAACTGATGAGTTGTTCTTCCTCAGCGCCATCTCCGTGGAGCTGTACTACATCTTCGCCACCGTCTGGGGCAGGGAGCACTACACCCTCTACGGCATCCTGCTGTGCGTCTACGCCATCCTCCTCTCGGTGGGCGCCTGCATCTCCGTGGCGCTGACCTACTTCCTCCTGTCGGGCGAGGACTACCGGTGGTGGTGGCGCAGCGTGCTGAGCACCGGCTCCACCGGCCTCTTCATCTTCGTCTACTCCGTGTTCTACTACCGGAACCGGTCGTCCATGAGCGGCCCGGTGCAGAGCACCGAGTTCTTCGGGTACTCGCTGCTCACGGCGCTCGTCTTCTCGCTGATGCTGGGCAGCGTGTCGTTCTGGGCCTCGCTGGCGTTCATTCGCTACATCTACCGTAACCTGAAGATGGATTAAAACACAAGACGGTCTGTTGTCCAACAGGCCTTGAACTCATCACGGAGCATGGATAATAAACGACGGCTGCACGGACAAACGACGGGCACGTCGGAGGTCTAACGTGCGTTTAGGGAAAACTGGATGTTTTGGTGACAGCGATTTGGGGACGTGTCGCACTATATGAGTGAAAGGTACTTAATGGAGACAAAATCTGCACATTTTGTTTCTTATATTGATAATTAATATAACCATTAATTAATTATTTGTTAGTAAAACTTGATTTGCCTACACAATCATAAGTGGCATAAAATAGGTAAATTACGACGACGCCCTTTAGGATGCATTTTTTTTGGTACGCTCATATTTGTGCAGGTAGAAGGCCTTTTGTTTACACCGAGTGCAGACCCTCATTTCAGAACTGCAGAAATGTAAACAACAATAAACTTCATTTATTTTGCAGCGAGTACCTTTAATCTGTGCAGGAACGTATTCAAGGCGAGGCCGACATCGATTGAAGTGTTGATGTACGTCGTATGTAGCGGCTTGTTCAGATGTTACTTTTAAAAGTAAAAAGTTGTTTTGCACTGAGTGTGAAGCTCCGCCCCCCCCGTGGAAGATGCCTTGTAGTTGAAGAGTTTTTGTAAAATGCCGGTAACGGGAGCAATATTGTAACTGCGTTCTACCATCAGCGTGGATTCTGGTGTAAATAGTCTTTTCAATAAAGTGCTTTTTAATATACAGACGCCGGCTAAGCACTCGGAAAAGGTTCCAGTTGATGTGACCAACAGCAACAAGGTGGAAAGACAACAGCAAGCTGCAGAAATGCAGTGTGAATGCTGACTGTTGGAATTAGCAGAACGCAGAAACGCATTTGCTGGATTATGTTTAAATGAGCAGAAATTGGCTCGAAAATTAGGAAATTAGCTGAAAAAGCTGATATTTGCACACAAACCACAAGGAAGCAGATAAGAGCTGAAATAGCTTTTAAAAGTGGAAGCTGACAAAGCTAAAATAAGCATAAAAACAGCTAAATAATCGAGGATTAGCAAATAAAAGCATAAACGGGAATTGGCAGAAAAAAAGTTTAACAGAATTTACCATGAAAAACTGAAATTAGCTAAAAAGGTAGCTGAAGTTAGAGCAAGCAGTCCAATTAGGCAGAAAAAGCTGAACTAAAAACTACTGAAAAGCAGCTAAAATAGCAGAAAGAAGCTTAAATTACTAGAAGAAAGTGGAGAGAACATTTTTGCTGAGTTGAAAAAAAAATTGGAAGTGCAAAAAATGTGGAATGGGCTGAAAAAGCCCAAATTAGCATAAAACGGCTTAATAGTGACTGAAAAAGCTGAGATTTACAGAAAAAAGCTGAAATTAGCAGAAAGAAGTTAAAGCTCAAAAATGTTAGAATCTGAAATGAGCACAAACATCTGTTGCAGAAATGCACCAAAAAACCACTACCGTATTTTAGGTATTTGGATGACATCTGGGGGGTCTGGCCACATTCTGAGGGTGACTTTGAGGGCTTCCTTCACTTTCTGAATACCCATAATCCTTTTATAACTAAAAGAGAGCCACCAAAGATCATAATTCAGTTGATTTTTTAGACACCACTACATATAAAGGTCCACTGTTTCAAACTACCCACAAAGTGGATGTTGCAGTTTTTATTCAAACCAACAGATACACACGCTTTGCTCCATAAAACCAGTTTTCACCCAAAGCACACTTTTGCCGGTTTAGTCAAATCACAACTTCTCAGACTCAACAGGATCTGCACAGTCAGCAGATTTCTTTAGAGCCACCAAGTCCTATTCTCTGTGGTGTCCACTAAGGTACTCACGCTTAAAAGGTTTTCAGCAGACCAGACCCACCCAGAGTACACCAATCCTGCCTTTGGTGATGAACTATTCTGTCTCTGCATTAGAACTTATAAAAAAAGTTAAACGCAATTTTAATACATTTCAAAAAGACAGCCAACTACTGAAGGAGCATAGGGTCATTGCTGCATACAGAAGAAATAAAAACCTTAAGGACTATTTAGTCCATGCAAAGCTGCAGCCTATCTCTGCACTGGAAACAAAAACGAGCCAAAAGTTTTTTTTTTTCAAACAAACCGGGTTGAATAAAAAACATGTTTGAAACAGAAGACGGCTCACCTCCGGTCCAAAAATTGAATATATCTTGTTTCCTGTGAATTCTGCAAAATTACAATATGTGGGTAAGTCTGAGAAAGCTCTTTTGACCACACTATCCAAATTGAAATTTAACATCAGTCACGCAGAGGCACATTTCATTTTTCATGGTTGGGAGTCAGTGAGGGCCACAGTACTTCAGAGGTCCAGAGCATTGGATACTTGGATCCACAACCTGGATACCGGGGTTCCACATGGGCTTAACCCAATATAACACTAATTTTGAACCTGTTTTGACTCCAGCCCCACCTGTACATACTCACCCAGTTGCATCACCTAAACTTAACCAGCCTCCATCCTGGAACTTATACCTGACCTGTAAGCCCGCCTCCAAATCTTAATCTTAAGCCTAACCTGATAACAAACCCTAACCTTAACCATTTACCTTTTATTTGACCCCTCAACCCCCAAACAAACCTAACCCCGAGTGGACAGATGACCTGGAGTAGAGATGGCCTGTGCACATCCTGTTACCTTGGTAACAGAGACCTTATCTTACCTCCCTGAAAAGTAGCTGAAATAAGCTTAAACTACCAGAAGAAAGTGGAGAGAACATTTTTGCTGAGTTGGGAAAAAAAAATGGAAGTGCAAAAAATATGGAATTGGCTGAAAAAGCCCAAATTAGCATAAAACAGCTTAATAGTGACTGAAAAAGCTGAGATTTACAGAAAGAAGTTTAAGCTAAAAAAAAGTGTTATCTGAAATGAGCACAAAACAGCTGAAAAGTTAAAATTTGCACAATTGAAAGCTGAAGCCGAACAAAATGTGAAAGCTGTAAATCTGAAGGATGAAAACGAGCTAAATTTATTTTCTATGAAACAGAAAAGGCTAAATATTTTCAAACAGCTAAAGTTGCACCAATACCTGAAGTCATAGGATTGTCCTGAAAAAGCCAAACATTTTGATTCATGATTTGATGAAATGGCACAAAAACTGTAACGAGAAAGATGCTGAAAAAAAACAAAAAACCAAGGGTTCGTGTGTGTGCTTCATCAACATTCACACACACACACCCTGGAGGCCAAAGAAGGGTCAAAGGTCATTTGAAGTTAATGTACAAAATTAAGTGGAACATTTTTAAACCTTCACAGCAGATTCACCCTAAACTTTCTGGAGGAACCACAAGACTTCTGGGACCAAACCAAATCGAAGTATGGATGTTTACCCATAATGCACTGCAGCAAACACCTCGACTGTCAGCATGGAGCTGAAGGCCAACCATTAAGTGGACGATGTCCTCTGTGAAATGAGCTGAAAAAGCTGATATTTGCACACAAATAGCTTAAACCACCACAAGGAAGCAGATAAGAGGTGAAATTAGCTTTTAAAAAGTGGAAGCTGAAAAAGCTAAAATAAGCATAAAAACAGCCAAATAGTGCGATTAGCAAATAAAAGCATAAACGGGAATTGGCAGAAAAAAGTTTAACAAAATTTACCACGAAAAACACTGAAATTAGCTAAAAAGGTAGCTGAAGTTAGAACAAGCCGAAAGAAGAAAAAGCTGAAGAAAAGAAAAAAACTACTGAAAAGTAGCTAAAATAGCAGAAAGTAACTTAAATTACCAGAAGTGGAGTGGAGAGAACATTTTTGCTGAGTTGGGGGGGAAAAATGGAAGTGCAAAAAATGTGGAATTGGCTGAAAAAGCCCAAATTAGCATAAAACAGCTGAATAGTAACTGAAATAAGCTGAAACTTAAAGAAATAAGCTGAAAAGAGAATAAGCTGAAATTGGCAGAAAGAAGCTAAAAATGTTAATCTGAAATGAGCACAAAACAGCTGAAAACAGTTAAAATTTGCACAACTGAAAGAAGCTGAACAAAATGTGAAAGGAGCAGTAAATCTGAAGGATGGAAAATGAGCCAAATTTATTTTCTATGAAACAGAAAAGGCTAAATATTTTCAAACAGCTAAAGTTTCACCAATACCTAAAGTCATAGCAGGATTGTCCTGAATGAGCCAAACGTTTTGATTCATGATTTGATGAAATGGCACAAAAACTGTAATGAGAAAGATGCTGGAAAAAAAAACAAAAAAAAAAACAAGGGTCGGTGTGTGTAACCCTGGAGGCCAAAGAAGGGTCAAAGGTCATTTGAAGTTAATCTACAAAATTAAGTGGAAAATATTTTAACCTTTGCAGCAGATTCACCCTAAACTTTCTGGAGGAACCACAAGACTTCTGGGACCAAACCTGATCAAAGTACGGACGTTTACCCATAATGCACTGCAGCAAACACCTCGACAGTCAACATGGTGCTGAAGGCCATTGAGTGTCCAGCTGTCCAACAGTTGAAGTTTAGACCAAACAGCAGCTGCTCCACAACAGAACGGATCAAAAAGAACCACGGTGCTGCAGTGGTCCAGGTCCAGTTGTGGACCAGGCCCGACCGAGGTGGGACTTTATTTTCAACAGCAACATTTTAAAAGCTTCGGCCACATGGACGTTTTATTCTAAAATACAACAGGTAAAAAATAAAACCAAGGCAACAAGACTTTCCAAATCGAACTTGTATTTGTAAAATAAGAATAAAAAACATTTGTAAAAAAAATAAAAAACACTTTCCAATACAATGTGCATCTTAGCTGAACATGTCTGTCATGTCAAAGCATAAAGAACAAACTGCACAAGATTTAAAAAAAAAATTTTTTTCAACACTTTTAAAGCAGGCGGGATGTGAACTACGCCCAAGAAAACAAAAAATATAAAAAAAATCTCAGTCAAACTTTAATAAAACAGCGACTCCGTTTAATGGAAACCATCTTAGATGTGTTCTCTGCTACTGGTTGACGTATGGCACCACGGCTGCGTTCACCGGGTCCTGGCTGACCGTCGGGTTCTTGTCCTCTGATTCAGCGCTTGGCCCGTGCACAAAGTTACTGGAGTTGAACCTGCTGGGGATGTAGGGGTTGCCGCCTGGTGTCATGGGCCACCTGGTAGTCTGGGGTGAATTAGAGGACCAGTGTGGGAAACCAGTAGAAGCGCCCAGGTAGTAGGCCAGGTCAGGAGGGCTCTTCTTATACGCTGCCTCCACGGTGTGCTGGTTGTAATGCTCCCTGAGCTGGGCTCGCCCGTCAACGGGATACTGAAACAAGAAAACATGTTGGTCAAAACGCTCAGTTAGCACTTGATGTATTTAAATAAGGACGTGCGATGAGCTCCTTACAGGGGCGGTGTAAAAATGTGAAGCGTAACGGTCCGACGCCCAGTTGACGTCTCTCTGGCATTTCCTGAGCTTCATCCTCCGGTTCTGAAACCAGGTTTTCACCTGCAGAGAAAAAGATGTCAGCTGTTCCGATTCGTTTTTACACTGAGCAGTCGTTTGAACAAGTACCTGTTTATAGGTCAGTCCAATCTGTTTTGCCAAGTCCTTCATCTCAGCTGGGTTGAGGTACTTTTGGGCAATGAAGCTTTTAGAAAGAGCCTCCAACTGACACGGAGAGAAGGTTGTTCGAAGGGATGTTTTGGAGGTAGTCGGGGGCACGTTTGGAGAGGTAGGGGAGCCGACGAGAGCCTGGGGCTCCTCGACAACAGAGCTGGAAACATCCCTGTTGTCCTCTGGGCTTCTGGCAATCTCCTCCAGGTCATCGTCTTTCTTAACCCAGACTGACGGGTCCGTCTGGAGAAGACTTCCCTCAGAACACCAGGAATCTGAACAAAGACGCACAGAAATGGTAAGATTTATACCCAAATTTCATTCAGAAATGACATTTTTGGATTGACTTTGATGTAATAAAAAAAACTAGTGTCAAATCGTAAATAAAACCAAAATATTAAATAAATAAAAAACTGGTTTGCCCAATTACTTTCCATCTAATCAAATGATCAATAGGTTATTGTTTACGTTTATTAAATTTGTTCTTTTTTTTTTTTTTTACAAAAGAAACAATACAATAATAATCTTCAACCAACAGTACAAAATGACTAACTCTTTCTAATTTTCTAACTAATACAATACACATTACGCTATTTCATATATTTAACACATTCGTTTTGATCATTTGAATTACAAATGTTTATCATTTCATAAAACACAAGTTTTAATGTATATACACAAATATTAAATATTTTTTAACAGGATTACTAATGCATTTAATCTTGAGGAATAAAAGTGTGCTCCCCCCCCACACCCGCAATTCTGAAAATCTACCGCTAGATGTCGCTGCACACGCGGCGCCATATTTGATAATTGTCCTAATCAAGATGGGCCGTAAGTGGACATATTTTTTGTTTGTTCATTTCAAAAAATTATAATGAATGCAATTCGAATTTTTAATTTTAATTCATAATAAAATAAAAAATAATCCAATGTAGACTACCAAAAAATAAATAAAAATAAAATAAAATAATCTGAGATTTACAAACCATACGTTTGCCATAATGGAAAATCGCCCGATCCGGTGGATCGGAAGTAGATCTTTTTCTAACTTTTTTTAAAACAAATGTACTTTTTAATCTTCGCTTTCAAGATGTGACGGCATTAATTACAAATTTACTTTACACCAAAAAAAGAATTACGTTTAAAAAAAAGCCGAAATTAACAGATTCTACCGCTAGATGTCGCCATTTTATCAGTGAAGCGCCTTCTGTTCTGGCGCCATATTTTAATTTCTACCCTTCTTCATCCAAAACCGACCAGATGCCGTTCAAAACAAGACTGAGTCTGGAATAATTCCTGTGCAGAAGAAACTCGAAGAACTAACTTCTGACATGCTCCGGGAAAATGTAAGAATTGACACAACACGGTACATTTTAATTAAACTGACATGTTTTGTTCGTTGTGTTAGCCGTGTTAGCTAGCTAGCTACATACCGGGTGTATGCGCCTCCGTGTCGCCGCTCCTGGCTCGCCTCAGCTCGGTCCCATCACTCTCAGGGGGTCCGGGCGGCAGGTGGTCCGTCTGTGTCCCACCAACATAAACAAGCCCGGACTCATAGTAGCGTTGAGACTCCCCGGTCCTCCCGGAGTATATGGTCTGCGTCGCCCCGTCGGTGTAGCTGCTCAAGTCCATGACCTGTTTTTCGCTGGACCGGGTCTGGTTCTCCAGTCTCTGTTCGGACTGGTACAGGAAGGTGTAGGCATGGTAAGGGTTGAAGTATGCCACCTGCGTCTTCCACTCTTCCATTTTCTCCGCGGGTCGCAATAAATTTCAAGTTTCAGGCAGAAAAATGCAAAAAGGAACTCATTTCGCAGAAGCTGCTTAAAATATTTAAAATTTGCTCATTGGGGTGCGCGACAAGGACTCGATAAAAACAACAACAAAACAAGCAGTGGTCCACTCTCCAGGTGTTTATATGGAGGTGTGTGGGGGTGGATGGTGTTTTCATCCAGCCAATCAGTCGCTGCCTCTCACTCCATTTGTCTGTTTCAAATTTATTCTGACCAAACACTAAACAAATGTCCGTTAATGTTAATCCGAATATAATCCTTCATTCATTGCAGCTACTTTATTAATAGTATACAGTTATTTATGTGAATAAACAGTACTGAACTTTTTTCATTTTTTCATTCGTTTAAAATAAACAAATTATTTATTTATTTATTTATTTTGTTTATTTATTCATTCATTTTATAATAAAATACAAAACAATTAACATATATATACAGTATATATAATAAGAAAAAGAAAAAACAAAGTATAAAATGAAAGGCAGCAGATGAAGAAAAAATCTAAAAAAAAGCTAACTATGGTCCTCTGGACATAAAAAAAAAACTGTAGAAAAGCAGCATCTCAGATGTCCTCAGTTTCTACAATTTTTTTGCTTTGTCTTGTTTTGTTTTTTGAATATCCAGAGGACCAGACTTAGCTTTTTTAGATTGATTTAGCCTCTTTATAATAATAATAATAATAATAATAATAATAATAATAATAATAATAATAATAATAATAATAATAATAATGAATTCAATTTATAATGCACTTTTCATTAATAAAAATCTCAAAGTGCTAAAAGTTCTTTAACATCTGTCTCCAAGTCATTCCATAACCCAACTCCCTGAATTATGGTAGACCTTCCCTTTAAACTAGTTCTACAGTATACAGTACTGAGGTTTCAATAACATATCTGTCCCCTTAAGATTATAACAACTTAATCTTTTAACAAAATACATTTGGATATTTGCAGGCAGTGTATTATTCTGAGCTCTGTACATAACTAACAAAATATTATAATCCATAAAAAAGAAGAAAAAAACGCTGAATGAAAAGGTGCAGAAAGAAGAAACTAATTCTTATAATATCTGCCCCTTATTTAACAAAATACAAAATGACTACAAATAAACAACAACCTTCACTTAAACGATCTCCAAACTGAAAACTTCAGGTATCCTTTATACCTTCCCAGCAACTTTGATTTACAGGTAATCATCTTTTTAAAACATGTAAATTGTTTTAGAAATGTTTATGTTGATATCAAGTCAATCCTGTTCCCTGAATTACAACACAGCTCCTTCACACTAGTTCTAAATGGTAAATGGAGCTTATTTATATAGCGCTTTCTAGCCCCCTGTGAGGAGCCCCAAAGCGTTTTACAATACCAACCATCCACCCATTCATACACACATTCATACACCGGTAGCGGCAGACTGCCATGCAAGGCGCCTTTCCAGTCCTACCGGGAGCAACTGGAGGTTTAAACAAATTTTAATTGAATATTTGGGGGTAATATTTTTTATGAACTTTATACATGACTTGTCAACCAAATCATAATTAAAAAAAAAATTTTTTTTTCAACTGGTGAAATTATAAATTTGTTGGGTGACCTTAGTAAGATCACAGCCCTCCTGACACTGAACAACATCTACAATATTACCGGTACTCTTGTTTGCGCCGGTCCCTTTTTTTTAAAGATTTTTCTACCTGGATTATTGAGCATGCATCAGAATATTAATAAATATCCCATTTAATAAATAAACGTTCCCATGAAATAAATCATTTAAATAGAAATGTTTAGTTTTTTCCAAGATTTATTTATTTAATAATGGAGTTTCATTTTGTGACTTTTATTTTGTAAAGCTACTTTACATATTTCTTATGTTTTATCTATCTATCTTCGTTTAACGTCCGTTTTCCCGATTCCGGGGTGGGACGCTACATTTTTGTCGCCAAGTTTTTGATGCCAGATTAGACGGTTAGTTGCGTCCAGTTCATTGAGCTTCAGCGCTTTCAGATCTTGTTGAATCGTTTGCTCTGCAGGTCTTTTTCAGACGGCCTTTGGGACGGGTGCCAGGTACTTCAAGGTTTTCAATAGCAAGTATAGCACTGTTTTCACTTCGTTTAACATGACCGAACCACCGCAAACGGTGTCGCCGGCATGCGTCCTTAATCGCACATAAGCCAGCTCGACGCAGGATTTCGGTCGATTGGATGTGATCTTTAAGACTAATGCGTTGCATCCATCGGAGCATTTTCATGTCGGTTCGGTGAAGTTGCTGTTCGAGTTTTGTTGTCATTGGCCATGTTTCTGCGCCATACAACAGCACGGGACGTATCACTGAGCCATAGAGTCTTGAACGTAGGAGTAGTGGGATGTCGCGCCGCATCAGTATAGAAGCGAGTAGATGCCATTTATTCCACGCCACACGTATACGTGCCCGAACGGCAGCTTCGGCTGTTCCAGTACAGTCCAACACATCCCCTAAATATTGAAATGACTTGACTGTTTCGACGCCAACGGCTCCAATTGTATTGTTGCGTTGTACTTGTTGTCGTGGATTGATGCAAGTAGGACAAACGAAATTGGTCGCTTTCGACAATGGACCACTTATTTTTGAACGTTTGTGACACCACTGTTGGCACTGTTGACACATGATTGAATTGCTGCCCACACCAGCTTTGCAAACTGAACAGGGCCAACGACCAGTGGGTGTGGATTCGACGGATTCGCCAGTGTTCATCGCTTTTGTTTTGTCAATGTTGATTTTGAACCCATGGTCGGCGAGTTGAGCGTTCCATTCTTCAAACATTTGTGCCGCGCTCTGTTCTGATGTGGCTGTTAGAATATCATCTGCGTACATCAGATTCCAAATGAAATTTGTTAAATAAATTGTTTTATATATACTGTATGTCTG
>JBBPBX010040905.1:5456-29133 GCA_038048925.1 Garcialebias charrua
AAACATGTATAATATCCACCTCTTTCGCAAAAAGCTCATGTAGGCCGCCATGACAGTCCGGTGCCGCCCCCTCCCGGGAGTAAACTTCCGGCGGAAGTCCTGTAGCGTGTGTTTTACTGTGAAAAACAAGCCCGGAAACCAGTTTATTTCCTCTCGTTTTTTTTATTTTTTTGGGTTGTTTCTTGCTGGGTTAGAGGGTGTTACAACCAGGTATACGTTTGAGCAACGCGCTGTTGTAAACGTGAAGGATTTATCTCCATCGGAGGAGCCTACAGCTGCTCCTTCCTCTGTCTGTGTCTGGCTCTGAGCTGCTGTCGAAGACGTCGCGCTCCGATCAACTTTAGTTCGGTAAACAAAATACAGTATTCTATATAAATCATTTTGTGAAAACACGTCAGAACAATATCGGAGTATAACCGTCTGTTTAGTAGCTGTTTTTTTTTTTTTCTCCATGATTTAGCGTCTGTACTGCTGTGGTGCTGTGGTTAGCTTAGCATGTAGCTACTTTAAAGGCTAACTTCCAGACGGTAACACACACAACAAAGTGCTGTTCTTGTTGAGCCTGGACTTTTTTTGGGGCTGTGTTATTTTAGTTAAACTGTTATTTAGTTGGTTAGATATGATTGAGACAGTTTACACATCTTTTTTCAAAGAAAGACCGTGTCAACAATGACTAGGCCTCAAAACCTGACCCGTAAAACAAGTTTTCTTTTTCTACTTTACAGAAGATTGAAGCCACGAGATCCATCCAGAGATAAGATCCTAGATTAAGTAAATGGTTTATTTACTGACATTATAGTACAAATACTGTACTGTACACACTGTCTATGACAAGACAAGTTTTTTTTTTCTACTTTACAGAAGGTTGAAGCCACGAGATCCATCCAGAGATAAGATCCTACATTAAGTAAATGCTTTATTTACTGACATTTTAGTAGAAATACTGTACTGTACACACTGTCTATGACAAGACAAGTTTTCTTTTTCTACTTTACAGTCAAAGTCAAAAGTCAAAGTCAAAGTCAACTTTATTGTCAGAACTGCAATATGTACAGGACATACACAGGACCGAAATTGCGTTTCTCTCAGTCCCTCGGTGCAACAGTAACCGTCTAAACACTAAACACTAAAACATTTAATAAACATAAGCATAAAATAGTAAGAGTGTAACACTGTCCCGAGTTTTTTCATAGTAGTATGAAAGTATGAAAATTTACACCAACACTGAAACACCAAACACCCCTGAAACACCAAACACCCAATGAACATAAGCATAAAATGAAACAATAAAAGTGTAATACTGTCCTGAGTTTTTTCATAGTAGTATAAAAAGTATAAAAAGTATATCTATAAAATAGACTGAAGGTTCTAGCATTGACATTTGCAAAGAGTGGCACAGCAGCATATGAGTTAATGTACACAGTATATGTATGAGGTAGTTGATGTTGGTATAGAGGCAAAGTGGCATATGCAGTAAGGCACATAAGGCACATTTGGCATCCTTAGATAAGGCTAGTCAGAGAATGCTGTATATGTATCAGCAGTAGTGTAGATATAAAAGTAGTGTAAATGTAAACAGTAGTAATAAATGTAAAACAGTAGTAATAAATGTAAACCGTATTAATAAATGTAAACAGTGAATGTAAACAGTAGTATGACTATAGGCAGTAATGTAATACAAACATTAGTGCAAATATGAGAAGTAGTGCAAACTGAATGAGCACATGACCGAGAGTTTAGTGAATAACCCGTTTGATGACACAGGGTCCAGTGTTAAAAACTTTGTGTTGAGTGGTAATGTGTGAGAAAGTTTTTTGTGTTAAGGCAGTTCAAATGGGAGGGGAGGCAGAGCAGGCAGAGTGTTTAGCATTCTGACTGCCTGATGAACAGAGCTGTCTCTCAGTCTGCTGGTACGAGCCTGGAGACTCCTCAGTCTCCTCCCTGATGGCAGCAGTCTAAAGCGGCTGTGTAGTGGGTGTGTGGGATCACCTGCCATGCAGAGGGCTTTCCGAGTGAGGCGTTTGCTGTGTAAGTCCTGCAGTGAGGGCAAGGAGGTGCCGACGATCTTCTCAGCTGCTCTCACGATGCGCTGGAGGCTCTTGCGGCATGATGCAGTACATGCACCAAACCACACCGTGATGCAGCTGGTCAGGACACTTTCTATGGCACCCCTGTAGAAGGTGCACATGATGGGGGTTGAAGCTCCAGCCCTTTTCAGCTTGCGGAGAAAGTAGAGACGCTGGTGAGCCTTCTTGGCCAGTGCTGCAGTGTTCCTGCTCCAGGACAGGTCCTTCGAGACGTGCACTCCCAGGAACTTGGTGCTGTCCACTCTCTCCACTGCGGTGCTGTTGATGGTCAGAGGGGCATGTTGTGCATCCCTCTTCCTGAAGTCCACAACAATCTCCTTTGTCTTCTCCACGTTGAGAGTGAGATTGTTGTGTCCGCACCACAAGGCCAAGCGGCTCACCTCGTTCCTGTAGTCCGTCTCATCGTTGTTGCTGATGAGACCTACCACTGTTGTGTCGTCCGCAAACTTGATGAAGTGGTTGGAGCTGTACGATGGTGTGCAGTCGTGTGTTAGCAGGGTGAAAAGAAGGGGGCTCAGCACACATCCTTGTGGGGCCCCTGTGTTCAATGTGATGGTGCTAGATGTGTTACTCCCGATCCGTACTGTCTGTGGTCTCCCGGTCAGGAAGTCTAGCAGCCAGTTACACATTGAGGTGTTCAGCCCCAGACTGTCCAGTTTAAGGATGAGCTGTTGGGGGATGATGGTGTTAAATGCCGAGCTGAAGTCGATGAACAGCATTCTAACATAAGAGTCCTTCGTGTCCAGATGTGTGAGAGCTGTGTGGAGGGCAGAGGATTGAAGATTGAAGCCACGAGATCCATCCAGAGATAAGATCCTACATTAAGTAAATGCTTTATTTACTGACATTTTAGTAGAAATACTGTACTGTACACACTGTCTATGACAAGACAAGTTTTCTTTTTCTACTTTACAGAAGATTGAAGCCACGAGATCCATCCAGAGATAAGTTTGTACACCTGGGTCCAGTCTCAGATCGTACACCTGGGTCCAGTCTCAGATCTACACCTTGGATTCCTGTGGAGTTGGCTGAAATCGGACAGTTCCACATCAAGAGAAATCTGTTCAGTTTGCTGGTCTCCATCATTGCTTGTTGAATTGGTTTTGATCTTTATTCTGTGCCAATTCATTTTCATTAAGACAACACCACCCACAGTTGTCATATTGTACAGTATTCAGTTTCAACTGTTTTAAATGTATAATTATAGCTTTTATTCTGAACTTTGTCAGTCTCCTGGGTGATGAAAACTTATAAGCAAAATGAATGTTTTTATGCTTTGCACATGTGAATAAAAACACTGGCCTAAGAACAATCAAGACCTTTAGTTTTTATTTATGTGTATTACAATGAGTAGTATGGGTGACATCACAATGAAACTACTTCACATTATTAGACATTGAACAGTGTATTTTAATTATTGAAATAACAACAAAAAGAACAAATGTAAATGAACAGCAGATTTATTTATAGAAGATTTTAACTCGTTTGTTGCTGTGTACGACTGCACAAAACTCTGGACCAAGTCGAGTTTCCATCCATGTCCTGGGAGTCTGCTGGTGAATGAAGATTCTACGACCTGAGAGAGTACCTTAACACAGAAATTTTTAGATATGGAGTGAATAATTTCTATGTTTTTCTTTTGTATATAATATATATACTCTACACCATGAATGTTTTTGTTGAAAAGCTTATGTAATAGTGTACGTATGAAATCAACTGAAAAATGACTTCTTTTTTTTGTTTTATTCAACCACAATGAAACAGGTTCTTTAAATGGCAACACATGGTTTTCTCAAAACAACAATGTACAAATTTCATATTATCTTGTCTTTGAATATTGCAGAAAATATATAACTACTTTATCATCAACTTGTTAATTAAACAGCATGTGTTTCAACTTTGTACATTTTACTTGTGACATTTTCAACAAATTTTATATTAAATGTATGCTTCCATTCACAGCACAGACTTGAACTCTGACTATATTAATGTCTGGCTGTGATCTAAATATTCTGATATCAGATAAGTGATGTACCTTCCACAGTGTCCAGTCAGCCTGTCCGTGAGCAGTGAGATAAGACGTTAACTGTGCTTCAGCTGTCACTGCTCAGTGACAGCTGAAGCACAGATAACGTCTTATCTTCGCAGTTAACGTCTTATCTTCGCAGCTTCTTAAAACATCCTTGGAATGTATCCACCTCTTATGTGCTTCCATTTACGTGAGGTAAAGGAAACTTTTGTGTAAATAAATAAATAAATCGCTAGCAAGTATGTTTCCCCACAAACGTAAACAAGAGCGCGGGACCGCGGGCGGAAGTACACTCCCGGCTTCCGCTATGAATTATGGGTAGTGGCGCGAAAACGAAAATAAGGTGGATAGGCTGATTGGTAACTCTAAATTGTCCCTAGGGGTAGGTGAGAGAATTAATGGAGGTTTGTCTTGTTTGTCTCAGTTGCCCCTTTCATAAAACAGCTCAATCCGTGTCTGATGCGTGTTCAGTCCTCCAACGAGCATTCAGAAAACACACAAACGCGGTTTGGCAAATTAATTTTACTCGCCTTTGATCCGTCCCTGACCCGCCACAGTTCATAGTGTCAGCCCCGGATCTGAGCCGCGCAGACCCACTTCTGAATGCAAGACGCACGATCCTCGCTCAGAATACAGATGACATCAGTGTGCGACCGCGAACAGGCAGATTTATTAACAAGGGAATATTAAAAAATGACACGAAACGACTGTATAAGCTAGTTTTGCTTTTTTCCCCCTCTCTCGCTAGCAGCGGCGCTGTGTGTGTGTGTGTGAGTTTGATTAGGTTCTATTTGGGGTCTTCAACACGTTTACACACAGGTGTGTGTGTGTGTGCACGCGCGCTGATCAGCAGCCAGCTGTCCATTTATTTATTACTGAGGAAATATTTAAAATAACACAACACGACAACTTATACACGTCTGACTGTCCCACAATAAATACGTTGCGGTTCAGTTCAGCTCAGCTCCACGCCTATTTTGGACCCGCGCTGCAGCTTCATATATGAAAACGTTTCTTTGAGCGGGACATGCCCGCCTTCAACTGTTGTCTTATGAATGACCTGGGGAGGGTTAAATCCGGACTGGTCTGTGCGGGAATAGCGCGGGTTGACTTATGAAAGGGCTTTATGTGTCCTTGTGATGGACTGGAGACATGTCCAGGGTGTACTCTGCCTCTTGCACAGTGATGGCTGGATATGGGCATCAGTGACCCCCGTGTGTTGCTGCTTCTTGACCAGGTTGTCATTGTAAATGACAGTTGGCTCTCAATAGACCTACCTGGTAAAGACTTTTGTCATTAATAGGTGCCACTGTCAGTCAGCCTTACCTCAGGTTATCACCTTAAATCCAATGGAAAGGTGCAATAAGGAACTTGGTGCTGTAGTGTCTAACATCCCTCAGAAGACATTCTGCCCCAGAGATGGTAACTGTCTCTTCCACCCCCTCTCTGTGCTGATCTACAAATTTGGGAGTTAGCACATCCTAACCCTGGCCACATACTGACTGTATGGTAATTAACTCCTTGTGCTAATCAACTGTTCTTCCTGAGAAGATTAACTTTCATCTGGAAGAGAAGTCTATAACTAGCGTTGGGCATCATTTGAATTTGAGCTATTCCGATTCTTCATTTCAATTCCGATTCTCATCTATTCCCGATTCCGATTCTTTTTATTGGCGGGGTTAAAAAAAAGACGTGTCAGTTCAATTCAGTTCAGTTCATTTATACTGTATAGCGCCAAGTCACAACAGAAGTCGTCTCAGGGCACTGAACAGAAACAATCAAATATAAAAATAATAAGCTAACACTATTTATCTGAAAAGCAGACCGCTTTGAATTGAACTCCATCATGATATAAATTAACTACAGTAGTTAGCCAGAGTTATTTCAGGATGAAATAACTTGAACTTCTATTTGAATTTTAATGCTATAAACTTTTTACTTTTTGTTAAATTTGCTATGAATTTCTCACAAGGCTGTTTTCAACCAGAGTATAAATATCAAACTTATGAATTTTAATATGTTATGAATTTCCTTTTCACAGGGGTACACTTTCACAAGAGAGCTTTATGTTTGAAAACCTCATGGAAACATATTTCCACATGTCCAGTGTGTGATGCTGCAGCCATGTTACTGAGCTCCCACTGATGGGCTAACCTGCTGCAGAATAATAAACAAAATTATTTTTATAAAAAAGAACAACTTGTAAAATCCAGTCCAGATTAGCAGCACGTACAGTGTACAATCAGAAACAGTTCTTTTTAAGTTAAATAATCATATCTGCTTCTCTGGCATTATGTGTGAGTGTTCTGGACAGACAGTGTCTCCTGCAGTGGAGAACACGTTTGCTGATTGTAGAAGATACTTGAACACTAATATGAGAATGCAAGATCTGACAGCAAAGGATAAGTCTTGTGATGGTTCCACCACCAGCAGCAGGGTCCTCAGACAGAATGGCTGGTGGAATTTCCTGGTACATCTGCAACCCTCTCTCCATTTGTTTCTTCATGGACATGGAGCTGTGACATTATGTTGTGCCTCTTCCTCAGCAAAAAGCTCCTCCAGTTGAGACTTTCTGGACAAACTGCAGGGAGGTGGTTCCTAAACAAACAACAGGTTCATCAGTATCGGCGAAGCACTCGGCGAAGCAGGTCGCATCTCTTTTTGCTCCTCTCCCCCCTAAGTTTTCCTCCTCCCTGCTTGCATTTTGTCTTGTCTTTAACTCTTCAGCGCTCACTCGACCCAATTTGGAATGGATTTATTTACGTGGGTTGTTTCCTCTATTGATAAAAATTTTTTAAACGAAGCACACCGGACCAGGAGAAGCGGCTTGCCCCTTCGACATGCATGCGGTGGGATACACTATGGACTCGTGGCAAATGTGTCTGACTGTTCTCTCTGTCGAAGAAGTTGAAGTTTTGTGGATTATTGGAATATTGGTGGCAGTTGCTCTGCTTTTTGGGATCGGCGGATGTTTTTTGCTACTGGAAGCTGAGGGAGGCGGCCGCGGCGATCAACGCGCTGGCGAGACTCCCTGCTCAACAAGATTCTCTGATCCGGGCTATGACCTCAACAAGCCAGCTGTTGTACGAGCTGAACCGCACGGTGGGAGCAGCGGCGGACAGCCGCGGACCTGCGTTGCACTTTGGGACTTGTTTACAGCCCCACCAGGGCACAGACGGGGATTTGTAGCTCGGAACCTCACATGATTCGGATTTGGACCTGAACAGCACCTGGACTTCAAGGCTGCAGTCAAAAGTACACTGTAGCCTGGCCTGAAAATAAATAAGCGACTAATCTAATCTGGACTGTGAGCAACCTTGGAAAAAGAAGGCTGTCTGCAATCTTCTCCTGGAGTGAAAGCTGTTGAGAACTCGCCCCCCCCCCCCCCAGAGGTCTCCGTGTGCTTTCAGAATGGAGCCGAGCTGAATGCCATCTACAGACTGTGCTTATCTGAAATGATTTTCACGGACAATCTCCCTGCTTGCCATGAAACGCAACATGTCTTGTCTTATTCGTGCTAAAGCTGGTAGAGTTTTTTAGACTTTATCATGGAGTGTCCTAAGACAAATTGTGATAGATTCTTTTTTGAATACCACTGATTACCCGACTGTATGTTCCTTTTTCATATCTGATTGTTGGTGGCGCGGTTTTATACTGCTGCGGCTTCCGTGCGTACGTCCCTCTTCGGATGGTGCACGCGCCAATTGCAAAACTTTGTACCTTGGTGCAAATATGCCAATAAAGATATATTCTATTCTATTCTATTATTAGTAAAAAGGGATTATTAAATCATTATTAAGATTGAGAATGTATATAATTTCAGCTATCATACACTTACACTCTCCTCCTCATCCTCCACTCCTTCATTCTCAGGCCTTTCCTCAGACTGCATGGTGACCCCATCATCTCCACAGTCTTCCTCTGTTGACCACAAAGAACATTAGTAATATTTTGATTTCAAATTTTAATAGCAGAACAGGCCAGTTGTGCATGAATGACATTTCACCTGCTCAATCAGCTTTCTCTGATCTGCTCCCAGACACGTCACCCATATTCTGTTTAAAGAGCAGAGCAGCTGTCGTTACAGTGGACTTCTCCACCTTATAACAAAGATGGGATTAACTTATTTGACAAATTCTCCATTGTAGGTGGTGTATACTTGGGTTGATGGTTTTCACCATGTCCCTGCAAACATATAAACAAACATGTAATGTCACTGCTACTGTAACATTGATGCAACTCTGAAATCCACCACTGTTAATGTATTCTACTGTTCCATGCCGTGTAATATTTGTAGTGTGAAAAACATTTTGTATCTTTATAGATGGTGAAAGTTATTTTTGATAACAGTTCAATAAAGTAGCAAACATGAATTCATTAAGTTCTGTAATTATTTTGGTGGGTTACGTTAATTGATCATAGTTAAAATTTTAAATGTGGTTCATTAGATTTCTGTAGTTTAGTGAATGGCTCCATTCTGTCAGTAATCAATCAAATTCTAATTTGCTAAATAAAGAATTAAGAGTTGAGAGAATTAAACTAATAACTTAAATATAATTGGTAGAACGATGAAATTATACTTAGCAGAATTAAGAGTGTAAAGGCTCTTTGGGTGTGTCAGTATTAAACTGACACTCATTCAACCTTTATTTAGTCAGGTAAATCTCATTGAGCCTCGAGGGCTCATTTACAAAAGCGACCTACACACTTCACCTTAATTCATTACTTATTCAGATTGAATAGTAATTCACAGGTTCTCTCTTTTTCAGGTTTACCCAATATTTCTGTGATCATTTATGATGGACAATAAACCATGAAGCCATAAAGTGACAATGAAACGTTGATTTTAGTCGGTATGTCAAAGACACTACCTTTTATTTAAAATAAATCAACTAAAATTAACACCATTACACTTGATTGACTGATTTCAATTTCTTACAAATTAAACCCATCAGCACATATAATTGTAACACAACAGACATCATCTTCCTCTGGGCCTCCTCCCGGTGGGACATGCCCGGAACACCTTACCAGGGAGGCGTCCAGGAGGCATCCTAACTAGATGCCCAAGCCACCTCAACTGGCTCCTCTCGATGTGGAGAAGCAGCGGCTCTACTCCGAGTCCCTCCCAGATGACTGAGCTTCTCACCCTATCTCTAAGGGAGAGTCCAGACACCCTGCGGAGAAAACTCATTTCAGCCGCTTGTATCCGAGATCTCGTTCTTTCGGTCATAACCCAAAGCTCATGACCATAGATGAGGGTGGGAACGTAGATCGATCGGTAAATTGAGAGCTTTGCCTTTTGACTCAGCTCTCTCTTCACCACGACAGACCGGTACAGCGCCCGCTTCACTGCGGACGCTGCACCTATCCGCCTATCGATCTCACGCTCCAGTTTTCCCTCATTCGTGAACAAGATCCCGAGATACTTAAACTCCTCCACTTGGGGCAGGACCTCCTCCCCGACCCGGAGAGGGCACGCTACCCTTTTCCGGCTCAAGACCATCCTGGACGCCTCCCTGGTGAGGTGTTCCGGGCATGTCCCACCGGGAGGAGGCCCAAAGGAAGACCCAGGACACGTTGGAGGGTCTATGTTTCTCGGCTGGCCTGGGAACGCCTTGGGATTCCCCCGGAGGAGCTGTTCCAAGTGGCTGAGGAGAGGGAAGTCTGGGCCTCCCTACTTAGGCTGCTACCCCACGACCCGATCCCGGATAAGCGGAAGAAAATGGATGTATGGATGGACAACAGACATCAGTACAGATGACAATAATACTTTTTATCTGTAAGCTCTAGCTTAATGTAGTTTCCAGCTTAAAATGATAGGAAAGGAGGAAATAGGAGAAGGATGGAGAGATGGAAGTTTAAAAGGAAATTAATTGTCTTGAGTATGTTACCAGAAATGACACTTTCCATCAGACTTCTGCTGAATCCCAGGTACGTTTGTAAACAGCGGACTCATTACCTTTTAAGACGACAGCCTGGTAAGAGAAGACATTAGTCTTTCAGATGCACAGAGTCCTTGCAGGTCCGGTGCGCCCGAGCTAGTTCGTTTACTTTTAACGTCTCCTGGGTCCGCGTAGATCATCAGAAATAGTGTCAGCTCTTTGTTGACTTCAAGACCAGACGTTCCTCGAAGGAAAGTTCATGAAGAACTTTGAGCTTTTTAGCTTTGTTGAATTTATAACGGCATGTTATAAATTCTTGGCTGATGAACCAGTCTTTGACTTAATGACTCAGTTTATCTAGCCATGAGAGAAAGGACATGATAGTTCTCTGTCCGTTCAAACTCCTTCAAACTCTTCAAAACTCTGAAAACTCTGAAGCGTTTCGGAAGCAAAACGCTTTTTCTAAAGTGTTGAGATTTGGAAAACAGTCTCCTCATTGGTCTGCGTGCCAGTGGGAGTGAAAAGAAAATGAGACTTAGGAAGTCAAGGTCTGTTTTAAAAACAGAGAGAAATGTTTTGGGAGGACAGGAGACAGTGTCTAGAACTTTCGTCCACGACTTGATTCACTGTCTCAAACAATTTAAACCAAGACTGGAAGATCATTCTGACATATAATTCAACTTTGACATAGTTCTTCTGAATAGACAGAGGCCGAATATACCAGCATATTAATGATCATTCACATATTAAGAATATATTGCTCATATGAAATAAACACAGGTGATACTTCAGAATACATTTGTATTAGAACACAATTAAAAGAGTAGTAATAGTGTCTTTGTGAGAGACTATGTTCTCAAACTCAAAATAAATGTAATAAAATTGCATCCACTTGTCTCTTGCAGAGCCTCAAGAAAAGTCTAACACTAAAGTTTCAGAGAGATGTGAAAAGGTGTAACTCCAGGTCAGAGATGAGGGTCCATATCACCCTATATCACTACAAGATTTAAGAGTTGAGAGAGGTAAACCAACAATGTATATTTAATTGGTACAATGATGAAATTATACTTGAGATAATTAAACCAACATCGTATATTTAACTGGTACAACAATGAAATTATACTTAAGATAATTAAACCAACAAGGTATATTTAATTGGTACAACAATGAAATTATACTTGGCAAAATCCGATGGCAAACCATTGAGAAAACAAAAAATTCTTAATGCATAACGTTTCTTTGTTTTTTTGTTGTTGAATAAACTCAGTTGTTTTTTATCAGTGTAACTTAGGATGGACAAGCATTAGCTCTTATTTTTACTGCCTAACTAACCTGCGGTAAATGTTGGTGATTCCACATCTGAAAAGGGATGCAATCTTTTCACGATAGTTTTTTTTCCCTTGAGCCTAAAATTAAATAATTCACACAAGACAACAGAGTGAGATTTTGAACAGCTCTTTGTAATTAGGGAAATTCACCCTGATCAAGATCAGAATGAACTCCAACTTGCTGGAGTTTGAGTCCATCTTTTATTCAGGCTAGTGACACAGAAAACAGAAATCAGCAAGGCCAAACACATCTTCTCAGGTGCACATCTTCTCAGGCGACAAAGCTGGTTTGAACATTCCGCAGTTATCTGTTCTTGGAAAACTAATGAATTTATCATACAGGCATGAACAGTTTCTAACAATCAGCTTGTGCACCGATTAAAAACGGGGACAATGTCACAGTGAACTTCTGTGAAACTCAAAAAAGGTTTAAAATGATAAAACATAAAAATAATTTCAAAACATAAAGGATTTTAAACGCCTAACATTTCCCCCCATTTAACATTTTAAACTCAGTACTTGAGCTTTATTTCCTAAGATGCTGTGTGAATGTCATGGATGGTTCTCTGTTTTGGAAGGAAAACATGACATTGCCTCATGCCCCCATGACAACGGTCTGTTAAGACTCACGCAACACCTTTTTACAAATCTAGCATTTTAAATAAAAACATTTTGTACTCCGTTCTCCCCAAAATGATCGAATAAAAGACAACAATCAATTTTCAACCCTTTTCCTTGGCGTCTCGGCGCTTCGATGAGTTGAGAGGCCCTCCCAGATGAGGGGTCCTTTTGGTGCTCAGTGGTATAATTACTAGGACCGCGGAAATGTCTTCATGTGGGTCAAAGTCTCTATATGAGTATGGTTTAAACTTTTCTAGTGACGTTTGTGCACGGGAGAGCCCTTAGTCAGTGGGTTCGTCTTCTTGCTTCTTCTTGGGGGAATAAAGAATAAGTTCAGTTTTTTATGTGTGTGTGTCAGGGCTTGGAGACTTAATTCTCTTCTTTACAAAGTGGGGTGGAAGGGAGTGTATTGTGGCTTTCTGGGGGTGGGGGTAGTCAAGCCACTTGTCCTGACAAAGTGGGGAGCTCTGCTCGACCAGATCGGTCTCAACCTGGCTCAGTGATGGATTCAGCTCCTTTGCAGGGGTACACTGGCTGTAGTCCTAACATGTGTCACTCTTCCTCTGGAGACAGATGGCATGTGATGTTCTAGACGGCATGTGATGTTCTTTCCACCACCGGGTGGGGTCCTGTCCACCTTGGTTTAGTCACCTTCAGCAGGACACAGTCTGGTGTGGGGGTCCGTCGTCAGTCTCTTCATTCAGGGATTCTCCCTCCTGATGAGAAAAGCTGGACACTAAAGCTTTCGAATTGTTAAAATACACTGTATGGCCTATTTTGTTGTTTTTATCTGTGGAGACCATGGCCCATTTGTAGGCCTGGAAAAGGCCTGACTGTGGTTAACTCATAGCGAGTAAAACCTGTTTCCTAATTATTGGACGCCCTAATGGTCATTATTGCTACTGCTAGTGTGTACTCCTACACTGTAATGGTTATAATAAAACAGTACCTGTAAACTTAAATAAAATTCCATTCTTACATCTATCTATAAACGTGAACCTGAAATGAAGTATAAATAGGACTTCCCCAGGGATACCTATGTGATCCAGTACCATTCTCCACCACTTGAAACGGTTGCATTCAACAGATCTACTGTACCTGGAAATAAGTAAAGTTATCTCCACAAAAAACAACAACACAACAAACAATACAGAGCAATAAGTGATTTCATCCTTCAGGGAAAACAAGTAATTATTGGGTTTGTGTTGTTGTTGAGAACTCACCTTGCAGGTGCTGAGTGGTAGAGACGGAGTTCTATTTCATCCCTCCTGACCGCCAGGGGCGGTGCTTTCAAGCACAAATGAACATTCTTGCGCATGCGCAGGTTGAGTACGAATAACAACAACGTCACCCCGTGACCTGCCGGGGACCCGCGTGACTCTATATAGGCACGTCACATCCGGGGCCCAGTCCCTTTATTCTTCTCGCGCGCAGGTTTGTATCTGTTGAGTACAGCGTGTGGTCATGTGAAGCTTGTTGCTTCGGTGTGTACCACACTACTTCCGGAAAACTGCTCCTTGCTAGTACCCACGTGACCAACTCTGGTCGGAGTTGCAGGTAAGTCTCACCCTCCAGGGCTGCACAAGCTGTTTTCATCCTTACCGGTTCTACGGTCGCTTCGACGACAACTGTTAAGCTCTGCTCTATTTTACTCTCACAGCGGTGGCGTTTCTGCCCGCGTGGAGTTAATCTTCTGTTGTTTATATGACTCATCTGTAGCGTTTTTGCTAGCGTGGTGTTTGACTTCTGTTGTTTATGTGACTCACCTGTAGCGTTTTCGCTAGCGTGGTGTTTAACTTCTGTTTATGTGACTCACCTGTAGCGTTTTCGCTAGCGTGGTGTTTAACTTCTGTTGCCATTTATTCAGCTCACCAGTAGCGTGTACTGCTCGTGTTTGAGTTAATTGATTCTCCTGATTATATCCAACTCACCAGTAACGTGTACTGCTCGTGTTTGAGTTTCTTACTGAATATTATCCAACTCACCAGTAGCGTGTACTGCTCGTGTTTAAGTTTATCTTAGTGAATATTATCCAACTCACCAGTAGCGTTTACTGCTCGTGTTTGAGTTAATTAATTCTCCTGATTACTATCTGACTCACCTGTAGCGTTTACTGCTCGTGTTTGAATTAATTAATTCACCTGATTGTTATCCAACTCACCAGTAGCGTGTACTGCTTGTGTTTGAGTTTATCTTAGTGAATATTATCCAACTCACCAGTAGCATGTACTGCTCGTGTTTGAGTTTATCTTGCTGAATATTATCCAACTCACCAGTAGCGTGTACTGCTCGTGTTTGAGTTTATCTTACTGAATATTATCCAACTCACCAGTAGCATGTACTGCTCGTGTTTGAGTTTATCTTGCTGAATATTATCCAACTCACCAGTAGCGTGTACTGCTCATGTTTGAGTTTATCTTACTGAATATTATCCAACTCACCAGTAGCGTTTTCGCTCGCACTGAGTTGTCTATTGTCATTTCAGCTCACCAGTGGCGTCTACGCTCGAACTGGGTTCTGTAATTATCTGACTTCAACAGTGACGTTTGGCTTTTCTCCCTGCTAACGGAGTCGCCAGGCACTTTCTGCTCGTGCTTGACTCCTCTTGGTGGCTGACTGCTCACGCTTTTCGAGCATGATGCTGCAAAGTTTGTGTTGCTCGTCCTGTCTGACACCACTTCAGCCCGAGGACGGACATGACTTGTGTCCTTCCTGTCTCGGTGTGGGGCATCTCCAGGAGGCACTGTCGGCTGTCACTTGCCCCAACTGTGCCGTCATGCCCTGGTTGGTCAGACGGGAGCGGTTGGCTGCGCTGGAGCGGCCTACCGACGGGGCGTGTGCTTCGCCACGTAGCACGTTGCCACCGGGTCAGGCGGTGAGCAAACAGCCTGCTGTGACTGCACCTTTGCAGCCGGCAAAGTGTGCCAGACGGCCCGATAAGGACAGGTTGTCCACGAGAGTGGATCACCTCACCGCCGAGCTGGCCCGCATGAAGGGCCTCCTCCAGTCCTTTCAGACTGATGATGGCCGGGACAGGGCGCTCCCTCCAGAGCGGGATGACGCATCAGTCGCTGGCGACGATGCTCTTTTGTTGGCGGCCTCTGACACTCACTTCCGTGAGGACCTTTCGGAGCAGGGCTCCGGGACGTCTAGGTCTGACTCCGTTTCCTCCCAGGACAATACGGAGGAGTCCGTGACAGCCGCCGTTCGAACGGCTCTTGTCCGCCTGCAGATTGGTGTCCCTCCGGCCCAGCCTGCAGCTTCCAGCGCGTTTTTTAGGCGCCGTACGTTGGAAGTGACCCTTGTGGTTCCCCCCCTCGGACGAGTATGTTCGGGAACTACATGCTTGCTGGTCAGACACCAGGGCGTTTTCGCGTCCGACACAGGATGGCAGGGTCCTGGCATCCATGTAGGAAGCACCCAAGGTTGGCCTGGGACAGATGCCTGCGGTGGAACCGAGCATCGCCTCTCTTATCGTCCCTCCTGACGAGGCCTTGCAGCCCAATGCCCATTGTCCGCGGCTTCAGTGCCGTATTACTGACGACCTTCTCTGCAGGGCCTATGATTCTGGGGCCTGCATGGGCCGGATTGGGAACTCTCTTTCCCATCTCATGCTGGCCCTGTCATCCTCTTTGGAATCTGTTCCAATGGACCATCCCACGCAAGGCCTGGTTGATGCATCTCTGCAGGCCTTTGCCTTGATGACAAGAGAGGTTGGCCGAACACTCTCCACACTAGTGCGTGCTCGCCGCCAGGTCTGGCTGGCGCAGTCGCCACTCACTGAGCCTTGTAGGAGAACCTTACGGGACCTACCTGTGGTTCCGGGGGAACTGTTTGGCTCTGCGGCACTAGATGCCTTGGACCGTACTGCTCAGGCGTCTCGTACGAGGCAGCAGCTGGCGGGGCTTCACAGACGTGATCGCCAACCGGCTGGCACTTGGACGGGTGCGGGCTCCTCACAGAGGTCCTCACGTCCGTCCCCTTCTCTCGTTGTGCCTCGGGTTCCAATGCGGGGTCGGGGATCGGCCCAGAGACCTTTTCCAGGTCAAAGGGGTCAGACTCTTGACCCGGCTGGGGCTGGGCCGTCTCACTCCTTTCGAGCGGCGCAGTCTAGCCGGTATCCTCCCAGGCCTTCGAGGGGTCGGGGGGCCCGCAGATGATACCCTAGTGCCGGCGGTCGGTTATTTTGCCCCGAGACAGCTCACCTACTGGGCTGTCCACACGCCGGACGTGTGGGTGTTGTCCACCCTGTCCCGGGGGTATCGCCTTCAATTCTGCCACCGGCCACCTGTTCTTGGCCGGGTCAGGATGACTGTCATCCGCGACCCGGTGAAGGCGCAGGTACTGAACGACGAGATCTGCACCTTGCTAGCCAAGGGAGCTATAATGCCTGTGGACCCCCTGCTAGATCCAGGGGGCTTTTATTCCATTTATTTTCATTTTATATCTTTTTTATTGATTATTAGCTGTATATTGACAAATATGGTACAAAAATGTGCATAACAATCTAATTTCCACAGATTTTAACCCAAAAACAAAACCCCAGACAGCAGATAAACCCACCAAATAACATTTGCGCAAAGTAGAGGTGGTAGTAATAACAATTAATAAAATAAATCACAATTCTACAATGCAATAACAATTAATAAAATCAAATAAATTAAATAAATCACAATTATACAATGCTAATTTAGATAGACCCATGTCCATAAACTATATAAGGTAAAATTAAATAAACTACAAAAAAAAAAGGAGGGGGGGGGGGGGGGGGCTACTCAATGACAAGTAGTAGAAGATTTCTCATAAACTGTTAAGAAGGGGTACCAAACTTTATAAAATTTATTTTCAGAACCCCGGAGAGTAAATGTTATCTTTTCTAAATCCATACAAAACATAATATCCCTGATCCAGTGTGAATGTGACGGGGGAGCTGGATCTTTCCACTTTAATAAAATAGCTCTCCTGGCAAGTAAAGTTAAAAATGAAAGCATTCTTTGTTTAAAGCGTGGTATGTCTAGTTCTGGGGCCACTCCAAAGACGGCAGAGATGGGATTTGGCTCAATCTCACATTGCAAAACTTTACATATAGTGCGGAAAACCGATTTCCAGAAGTTAGCCAGGGAAGGACAAGACCAAAACATATGGATTAGTGTAGCAGGTGCACTCCTACACCTGTCACACGTTGGATCCACGTTTGGGTAAATGCGCCAATTTAACTTTAGAATAGTGTACCCGATGGACAACTTTAAATTGCAGGAGTGCATGACGAGCACACATTGAAGTTGAATGCACCTGATCCAGAATAGAGTCCCACACCTCGTCAGAGATGGGGGATTGAAGGTCTTGTTCCCAGACTGTTTTAATAGCAGTCAGAGATGGACAATTCAATCTGAAGATAAGACTATAAAGTTGAGACAACACACCTTTGGAAGTGGGATTGATTGACAGGAATGCATCAAGAGGGTTATCTGGAGGTTTATGGGGAAATTGTGGTGTTGTGGTGGACCACTAGGGGGCTCTACTCACACCCAGTGGACCGAATGTATTACAGGATGCTTTTATTGTGAAAGGTCCAGAGGACCGGATGTTATGTGGGTATATAAAGCAGTGTTGGGCGGGTTCCCGCCAGTTTAGTAAGAGTTGATTAAAAGGTGAAGTTCTGCAGCCTGTCTCCTGTGTCGTCTCTTCACCCCCTCTTACACTGGTGACCCTCGTGAACTGAATATGTCGACACCTGACGCTTCAGCCAGCTCTTTTCAGCTGTCCACGGCTGTGGAATCTACACAGGCGGCCCCGCTCGCTTTTTCGGTGGCCGTTAAAATCCCGGACTTCTGGCTGCACGCGCCTGAGTCGTGGTTCGCGCACATCGAATCACAGTTTGCTCTTCGCGGGATTTCTGTTGACGACACCAAATACCACCATGTGGTTGCTTCGCTGGATCCGCTGACAACCCAGCGGGTGATGAGCCTACTACGAAACCCTCCTGCACAAGAAAAGTACGACGCCCTCAAGAAGCTTCTTCTGCGGCGCTACACACTCTCAGAGGCGGAGCGCGCTGAGAAACTATTTTCCTTCTCCGGTTTGGGAGACGGCACAGCCCTCGAGCTCGTGGAGAGCATGTTGTCCTTGCGGGGATCTGACGACTGCGAGTTCCTCTTCCGCCACCTCGTCCTCCGCCAGCTTCCAGCTCCTGTGCGAACCGCCCTGGCCAATTCCCCGTTTCTGCAGGAGAAGGACTACCGCTCGCTGGCCGAAGAAGCCGACCGCATCATTCTAACCGCGAGGACCTTCGCGGTACAGGCGGTGGTCCCTGGATCTCCAGCAGCGCCCGAGTTTCGAGCGACGCACACAGCGCCGGACGAGCCAGCGGTGGTGGCAGGAGTCACTAGCCGCAGGCGGGCAGGTCCCGCGCTTTGTTTCTTCCACGCGCGTTTTGGCGCCAAAGCACGACGGTGCGTCCCGCCGTGTAGGGGTCTGTCCTTCGTATTTGTGTACTTGGACGACATCCTGGTGGCTAGCAGCTCGGCTGAGCAGCACATGTCCCACCTCCGTGAGGTTTTTCAGCGCCTGGCTGCACATGGCCTGATTGTAAATACAGCGAAATGCCAGTTTGGGCTGCCAGTCATTGACTTTTTGGGCCACCGCATTTCCGCAAGTGGTGCCGTCCCGTTACCAAACAAAGTGCAGGCGGTGTCAGATTTCCCACAGCCCCAGTCTATTAAAGCGCTACAAGAGTTTTTGGGAATGGTTAACTTCTATAACCGTTTCCTCCCCAGGGCAGCACACCTGCTGCGTCCGCTCTATGGAGCGCTGAAAAAGAAAAAGCCCAACGACAGCGTGGACTGGACACCAGAACGCCTACAGGCATTTGGTGATGCTAAAGCTGCACTGGCCACTGCTGCCCTTTTGGCCCATCCATCCCCAGCGGCGCAAATAGCTTTAACAACCGACGCATCTGATGTTGCGGTGGGGGCTGTGTTAGAACAGCAGGTTTCCGGGGTTTGGCAGCCGCTTGCATTTTTCAGCCGTACGCTACGGGACAATGAGCTGAAATACAGTGTTTTTGACAGAGAGTTGCTGGCGCTTTACCTGGCTACACGCCATTTCAGGTTTTTCCTGGAAGGCCGCCAGTTCACTGCATACGTTGACCACAAACCCCTGGTGTTTGCTATGTCAAAAATTTCTGACCCCTGGTCTGCTCGCCAGCAACGCCACCTCGCAGTTTAGTAAGAGTTGATTAAAAGGTGGAGTTCTGCAGCCTGTCTCCTGTGTCGTCTCTTCACCCCCTCTTACAGTGTCATACGTTTCACATAATGCCTGACCTGAAGAAATCTGAAAAAATTTGAGGATGCAATTCCAAACTTTTCTGCTAGTTCAGAGAAGCTGGAAAAGCATCCATTTGAATATAAATCTGCAAAACATTTAACTTCTTTTTCATGCCAAACTCGAAATCCAGCTGATGGAGCAAACAGGTGATTATTTGCAATAGGACTTAAAAGTGAAAAAGCCTAGAGACCAAGAGTTTTTCTGAATTGAGACCAGATTTTAAGGGACTGTTTAACCGTTGGGCCACCAAATGGACCTGAATAGGTCAGAGGAAAAGGCGAACCTAAAAGTGAAGGCAGAGAAATTCCAGTACTTCCAGTATGAACCTCCATGGACACCCAGACTGGAGGTGAAGAATCCAAATGAAAGTGCCGCCAGTAAAGTAGTCCTCGAATGTTAGCTGCCCAGTAGTAGTTTTGAAAGTTGGGCAAGGCCATCCCACCTGACTGTTTAGGTCTTTGAAGGAAGGCTTTTCTTAACCTGGGATGTTTACCATTCCAAATAAAAGAAATAATTAATGTGTCCAGAGTTTTGAAGAATGATTTAGGAATCAGAACAGGGAGGCATTGGAAAAAATACAAATATTTAGGAAGCAGCATCATTTTCACAGAATTAATTCTACCTACCAGGGACAGTAACAATGGGGACCATTTAGATAAGAGTTGTTTTGACTGATCAAGTAAAGGAAGAAAATTAGTTTTGAATAGGTTTTGATATTTTCTAGTGACACATATGCCAAGATATTTAAAATGTTCAGTCACTTTCCTAAGGGGAAAACTGCCATAATCAAGTTTTATAGCCTCATTGTTAATTAAAAATAATTCGCTTTTATCTAAATTTATTTTATACCCGGACAATTTTCCAAAATTATCCAGCACCTGGAGTATTGCAGGTAATGACTTAAGTGGGTAAGAAACATATAAAAGCAAATCATCAGCATAAAGTGAGACCTTGTGGTCAGTGCCAGCTCTACGGATTCCCTGTATCTCCCTGCTGCCACGGATCAGCACAGCGAGTGGTTCAATTGCCAAGGCAAATAACATGGGGCTCAAAGGACATCCTTGCCTCGTTCCACGATACAGCCTGAAGTACTCAGAATATTGGTTATTTGTTAACACTGAAGCTAAAGGACATTTATATAACAATTTTATCCAGGAACAAAATAGAGGGCCAAAACCAAATTTCTCCAAGGTAAAAAACAAATAATGCCAATTGACTCTATCAAATGCCTTTTCGACATCCAAAGAAATCAGACATTCTGCTACATGATTATTAGATGTGTATATAATGTCAAATAAATGTCTAATATTGTGAAAAGAATGGCAATTTTTAACAAAACCAGTCTGGTCAGGAGAAATAATAGAAGGAAGGACATTTTCCAATCGATGAGCCAGCAATTTGGCCAGTATCTTGACATCTGTGTTTAATAAAGATATAGGTCTGTAAGATGCACAGTCCAACGGGTCTTTGTCCTTTTTCAACAGCAGGGAGATATAGGCCTGATAACATGTGGGAGGAAGAGCCTCAGACTCTAGCGACTCAATGAAGACCAAATGCAAAAAAGATGAAAGATCGTTTGAGAATGTCTTAAAAAAATCTGCTGGGAACCCATCGGGCCCCGGCGATTTTCCTGAATGCTTGGAAGATATCGCCACTTTAATTTCATCCTGGGTGATAGGGGTTTCAATATTTTATCCTAAGTTTGAAGGCAATGAAGGAACATTAATTGTGCTAAAAAAGGCCTCCATATCAGTCAGACATGCAGTAGATTCAGGCATATACAAACTTGAATAAAACATTTTAAAATGATCATTGATTATTTTTGAATTCAATGAAATGCTCCCATTGTTAGTTTTTAACACCTGGTATTATTTGCTTTGCTTTAACGCCACGCAATTGATTAGCCAAGATTTTACCAGTTTTCTCACCATGCTCATAAAAATTACTTTTAGTTCTAATCAGACAGCCTTCAACCTGATGTGTAGAAATTATATTAAATTCAGTCTGTAACCTCAATCGTTCCTTATATAGTGATGGTGAGGGCGACATATTGCCTATCTATATTTAATATTTGATCTGAAAGATCTTTTTGTTTCTGTATTAAAGATTTTCTTTTAAATGCTGCATATGAAATTACTTCTCCTCTTAGAAAAGCCTTCATGGCTTCCCAAATGGTTTTGTAGGGCATACTTGGTGTTCTGTTTTCACTCAAAAAAGTTTTTATTTTGGAGGAAGTTAATTTGACAAAGTTCTCATCCTTAAAGCTGCTATATGTAACTTTTCTAACAATATAACATATTTCTTCACTCTGTCACTAGATTGATGTTAGAGAGGTAATCTCTGAAAAAAACTAAAAAAAAATATTGTCCCCTTGCTTCTCCAGGTGGTAAATAAGCATTTCTAAAAAGAAAAAGTGACCCGCCATTTTCCAGCCAATAAAAACAAAGTTTGTAACCAGCCAATAAAAACCGAGCTTGAATTCGAATCAGCCAATAAAAACAGAGCTTGAATTTGAATTTTAACAGACCACAAGGGGGCAGTGCCATATATGGCTCTGAGGGGGAGGGATCAGAATGCTTTGCTTGTTGAATTTTTTTCTAAGTGCTGATGTTCTACAGAAACTGCAGACTCCACCTTTAAGCAATAAAGGGTCAAGTCTCCAGTGTTTCTTTACCAAGTCAGTGTCCAGTAAGGCCATCTTGATAAAAAGAGGGGCATGATCAGAAATTATAATGCTTTCATAGCTATAAGATCTAAGATTTGGAAGTAACAGGTTGTCAATAAAAAAAATAGTCAATACGGGTGTAAGTATGGTAAACATGAGAAAAAAAAGAATAGTCCCTACCATTTGGATATAAAAAACGCCATGGGTCAGTGAGACTAAAATCCTTAAGAAAGGACTTGATGCATGTTGCAGATTTATTTGGGCAGGCAGGTTTAGAGGAGGAACGGTCTAAAGATGCATCTAAAAAACAATTGAAGTCTCCGCCCAAAATTAAAGAATGAGAATTCAGATCTGGAAGTTGGGAGAAAAGATTCTGGAAAAATTGAACATCATCAAAATTGGGTGCATAAACATTAGCAAATGTCACAAGCTTATTACCAAGTTTACCTGATACAATAATAAATCTTCCATTTTTATCTGAGAGGATTGTAGAGGCAACAAAAGGAATATTTTGATTGATTAAAATAGCAGCCCCTCTAGCCTTTGCACTGAAGTTAGAATGAAAATACTGTCCAGTCCAACATTTCCTCAGCCGCCAGTGATCCTGATCCCTCAAATGAGTTTCCTGTAGGAAAATTACCCCAGACCTGAGCTGTTTCAAACGTGAAAAAACCTTTTTGCGTTTTACTGGATGATTTAGCCCCTTCACATTCCAACTAATGAATGTAAGATTATTATTCATCTACTATCAACTGTACAAAAACAAACAAAAAAACACATTTGACAATGAGTAGGCATAGGGGAGAAAAATAAAATAAATAAATAAATTGAAAAAAAAGGTGGGGGGGAGATTCTGCCATCTTAAAAACCCTCAAAACAAAAAACAGGTTGCAAAAAACAACAACCATTAAAACACCATTACTCCAACTTGTCATCCAATAATATAACTCCTTTACTAAAGCTTTTATCCTGCACAAAAATAACATTAACACTAGCACTACCACATGTGAGCCATTTGGATATTCTAACTATAGTTCCCATGGGAGTTAGTCAAATGGCTCATTGAATTAGCATTTTTGCAGCCATTGGTATGTATATGAGGCCATTCTGTTGGTGTGGATGAGGCCTTGGGGGCATATTTATACATCAGAGTCAGAGAGTCTTTATCGTCATTTGCACCACATGTAGTACATGTGATGAAAACGAGAGTATGTACACAGGATCGTGTATATAAATATATAAATATATATATATAGTATATATATAGTGTATATATATATAAATATATATATATATATATATATATATATATATATATATATATCCATATATACAGTATATATATATATATATATATATATATATATATATATATATATATATATATATATATATATATATATATATATATATATATATGTATATATATATATATATATATATATATATATATATATATATATATATATATATATATATATATATATATATATATATATATATATATATATATATATATATATATATATATATATATATATATATATATATATATATATATATATATATATATATATATATATATATATATATATATATATATATATATATATATATATATATATATATATATATATATATATATATATATATATATATATATATATATATATATATATATATATATATATATATATATATATATATATATATATATATATATATATATATATATG
>JBBPBX010040906.1:10009-29133 GCA_038048925.1 Garcialebias charrua
CATCCATCCATCCATCCATCCATCCATCTTCTTCCGCTTATCCGGGGTCGGGTCGCGGGGGTAGCAGCCTAAGTAGGGAGGCCCAGACTTCCCTCTCCCCAGCCACTTGGAGCAGCTCCTCTGGGGGAATCCCAAGGCGTTCCCAGGCCAGCCGAGAAACATAGTCCCTCCAGCGTGTCCTGGGTCTTCCTCTGGGTCTCCTCCCGGTGGGACATGCCCGGAACACCTCACCAGGGAGGCGTCCAGGAGGCATCCTAACCAGATGCCCGAGCCACCTCAACTGGCTCCTCTCGATGTGGAGAAGCAGCGGCTCTACTCCGAGTCCCTCCCGGATGACTGAGCTTCTCACCCTATCTCTAAGGGAGAGTCCAGCCACCCTGCGGAGAAAACTCATTTCAGCCGCTTGTATCCGAGATCTCGTTCTTTCGGTCACAACCCAAAGCTCATGACCATAGATGAGGGTGGGAACGTAGATCGATCGGTAAATTGAGAGCTTTGCCTTTTGACTCAGCTCTCTCTTCACCACGACAGACCGGTACAGCGCCCGCTTCACTGCGGATGCTGCACCTATCCGCCTATCGATCTCACGCTCCAGTTTTCCCTCATTCGTGAACAAGATCCCGAGATACTTAAACTCCTCCACTTGGGGCAGGACCTCCTCCCCGACCCGGAGAGGGCATGCTACCCTTTTCCGGCTCAAAAAAACAAAGTCGATAAATTAAAATTAGGTTGATAATTTAAATTTATCATGCAATTGATTGATTTATTGTTTATCATGACAGACCTAGTGGAAACCCTTGAAGACAGTATCAGCAGAAAGAAACAGTCCTTGTGTTGGACAGACTGAACTGGAGTGTAAACTGGAATCAGACATCCCTGGTATGAGGTGGTACTTGTTGGCATATAGCCGTCTCAAACACATGGAAACTCCTGCACTTATCTTCATCTGGGCCACTTCTGTGAAACACACATTTGGAAACGTTCTTCCAGTGGAAGAAGATATTCTCAGCCTTCTCCGAGAACAAACTGTTGAAAGACCCAGAGGGAACAACAGTACACCGAGGTCCACCGTCGTTGAAGAATAGGAAACGGGAATGTTTTTAGATTTTGAGATGAATGTTTCTCTGAACAGGGAATAATAATAATAATGATGAATTCAATTTATAACGCACTTTTCATTAATGAAAATCTCAAAGTGCTAGGGAATGGAAGTAAACCTCAATGGTTTTGGTGCAAGATGTTCAAGTGTATAGTGGGCATCCTAATTTTTAATGGTGACTTTTCGTTCACCTAGAAACTGCCATACACTGAAACGGACGTCGGCACATTCCTGATTTTTTTAAAAAGTTATCCAGCTCACAAGGTTACTACCGTAAATATACAGTATATGTTGGCAGCCATCTTAGATTTTGATGTGACACCCCAATTTTCAATGGGAACCTTCCTTATGCCTGGACATAGCCACACACTAAAATGCAAGTTGGTTCCTCACTTATTTTTCCAGTTATCCTGCAACAACAAGGATGGACAGAGGGGATTTCCCTCTTTGCTCTGCGATGATGAACAAATAAGTGAATCATTATTTGGGACTTAAAGCTGCGCCATGAATAAAGAGTCAGGTCCGGGGAAATGGCGTTCTTTTCTAATTCAGGTTACATTTCTGAAGGCTTCCTGCGTGCTGCAGAGAAACAGCTCAGGCCAGATGATTTCTGTTCAGGAGGTTTCTGCTGAACATTTGATCTTTAGTTGAAATGTTTTATTGTGTGCTTTTCAGGGAGCGTCAGTACAGCAGTATTACATCAGTACAGCAGTATAACATCAGTACAGCAGTATTACATCAGTACAGCAGTATTACATCAGTACAGCAGTATTACATCAGTACAGCAGTATTACATCAGTACAGCAGTATTACATCAGTACAGCAGTATTACATGAGTACAGCAGTATTACATCAGTACAGCAGTATTACATCAGTACAGCAGTATTACATCAGTACAGCAGTATTACATGAGTACAGCAGTATTACATCAGTACAGCAGTATTACATCAGTACAGCAGTATTACATCAGTACAGCAGTATTACATCAGTACAGCAGTATTACATCGAGTACAGCAGTATTACATGAGTACAGCAGTATTACATCAGTACAGCAGTATTACATCAGTACAGCAGTATTACATGAGTACAGCAGTATTACATCAGTACAGCAGTATTACATCAGTACAGCAGTATTACATCAGTACAGCAGTATTACATCAGTACAGCAGTATTACATCAGTACAGCAGTATTACATGAGTACAGCAGTATTACATGAGTACAGCAGTATTACATCAGTACAGCAGTATTACATCAGTACAGCAGTATTACATCAGTACAGCAGTATTACATCAGTACAGCAGTATTACATCAGTACAGCAGTATTACATCAGTACAGCAGTATTACATGAGTACAGCAGTATTACATCAGTACAGCAGTATTACATCAGTACAGCAGTATTACACGAGTACAGCAGTATTACATCAGTACAGCAGTATTACATCAGTACAGCAGTATTACACGAGTACAGCAGTATTACATCAGTACAGCAGTATTACATCAGTACAGCAGTATTACACGAGTACAGCAGTATTACATCAGTACAGCAGTATTACATCAGTACAGCAGTATTACACGAGTACAGCAGTATTACATCAGTACAGCAGTATTACATCAGTACAGCAGTATTACATCAGTACAGCAGTATTACATCAGTACAGCAGTATTACATCAGTACAGCAGTATTACATCAGTACAGCAGTATTACACGAGTACAGCAGTATTACATCAGTACAGCAGTATTACATCAGTACAGCAGTATTACATCAGTACAGCAGTATTACATCAGTACAGCAGTATTACATGAGTACAGGTTGATGTCTGTGTTGCTCTGGCAGTCTGAGCTCTGTTTGTTCTCCGCCCGTGTTGCCCAGCACACATGAGCTCATTAATCACGCTCTCTTTATTGCTCTCCCTGACCTGCACTTGCTGAAAGCAATTACCGTCCTGATATTTATTTTCCCACCTCGTCTCTTCATAAACAACAGTGTGAAGGGTCTGCTGCTGTTTGGAGCTCCTGATTGATGCAAAGAGTTGTTGTAACGTGTTCAGCCTCCTGGCCGAGCATCCGTGTGAAATGCAAATGAAGTAAACACCAGTGAACGTAGAGTGGAGGTCGGAAAATAGAAATACATGTTTCAAATTAAAGAATCTAAAACAAAGAAGTGCTTTTTGTCTCATGTTTCATGAGTTATGTAAAAAAGGGGGAAAAAGAAATTCAGGTAAAAAATATAACAAAACAGTAAATGAGCCCCAGGCGTGTTGAAAAAGTAACTCCTTTATGTTTACATTAATTTATAAGTCTGTTGGAGTCAGTCTCCCCACCATCACAGACATCTACACCTTCAGATGCAGGAAGAGAGCCACCTGCATCATGAAGGACCACACTCACAGAAATACTTTCTTTACAATGGGTCTTGTGACAATATATTAGCCTAAATACGGGGGAGGAAAAGTTAATTTATTTGAGTTCTGGGGTCAGTCTAAGTCTAGAAACACAAATACAGTACAGCCTTATTCTACCATAAGTTTTAATGTATTGATCCAACATGTTTAATTTAAACTTCATTCATAAATGTTTTCATCAACTTTTTGAAACGTTTTCTTTTCAGTTAAGAGTTCTGGTGGGGGGGATGGATGGAGATTATCGAAGGGCCACTTTTGTCCCTCAGGCTGCACGTTGCCCACATCTGGTTTAGACTGATCACAATAATTCACTTAACTCCAACCAATAGACCGACTGTCTGACCCACTGCTCAGGTGGTCTCTGTTCCCTCCTGTCATCCACACATGGCGAGATAATAATAGATGTTGCATTTGCAGAGCCTTGTGAAGTATTTATCGTTATTTTCCTGCCACATGAACAAAGCAGAGCACGCATCGTGTCTGTTGGATAAAGAGCGAGCAACATCTGGATACAGCATCAACTCAGTGAGAACAAACCGAGCTGAAAGAAGACGAACAATGAAAACCAAACTCCCTCTGAGCCTTTCATTCGTTTACCTTTGATTTCTGCTACAGATGGTTTGGCTGACCACTTCATTTGTGAGCATGAAAGCAGATGACGGCCTCCTGCAGCCTGATGCCATGTGGTTCTGACACACTGATTCTGAATGGGCCAACAGGGAGTAAACCAGTGTGCAGATCTGTGCTCTGAAAATCATGTGAAGTGGTGAATTTGGTCTGTTCTGATCACTGGTTAGAAAAACAGGAAAATACAAGTCTTAGATGTTTTACCAGTGTCAGTTAAATTATATCGCTCCAAATTACAATCCTAATTCCAACGAGAGTATCACATAATGCAATTGGTGTCAAAAGCATTTGTAATGTGGGTGTGTGTGTGTGTGTGTGTGGGTGGGTGTGGGAGTGGTTTACACTGGTGGTGGCAAAGGTCCTCCACCAGAAATAATGTAAATAAAGTAGATGTAATTTCCTGCATTCTGGTGTATTTTAACGGGTTGTTAAACATTTACATTTACATACTGTACATGTGCTGGTCATAAAATTATAATTTCATGAAAAAGTTTATTTATTTCAGTAATTCCATTCAAAACGTGAAACTTGTTCATTAGATTCATTCATTACACACAGACTGATCTATTTCAAATGTTGATTTATTTTAATGCTGATTATTCACCACTTGCTCTTCTCAAGGGCGGATGTCTCCTCTCGGTAAAACATTGCTGCCTCCTGGCCTTCAGAGATGGATCATAAAAAGTTTGGTAGTTTAATCTCAGCTGAGTTGGATCACCTCATGCATGTTGACAGATTTATGTAGAAAGAGCATACGTGTGCAACCTGTTTTATTTCAGGAAGAACCGACCGAGTCCAAACAAGACTCTTCATCCAGAAGTGCCTGCAGCAAAAATGTTACCGTCAAAGATTCCTCTCATCTTATTGATGCAACTACCTGCAGCAGCAAGGAAGGCTCATGTTTAGAAAAGTTAGTTTACGCTGCAACCAATATGTATACAGTATATCCACCAAACAAGCTTCTTAGCAAATCTGTTCCTCAGCAAATCCTTAATTTAACGTTACAAACTGCGTGTGGCAGACGACAAAAGGCAAACCAACAAGAGTTTTCAACCTCAGTGCCCAGTCCTACTGTATGTCAATGATGCTCTACCTGTCAGCCCAGTAAAATGGCTGCCGCCTGTCAAGACTCAGGCTGTGTCTCAATTCAGGGGCTGTGTCCTCATGAGGACCCAGCCTAGCTGGGCCGAGTAGGCCACGCACTCACAAGACCGGGTGGGCTGAGCGAAACTGCTGAAATGGGACGGTCTAGCCTTCAGGTTTGCGTGATTACGTACTTCCGCCTTACGTGCGGCAAACGTGTTTTCATCAGTGCCCACGTAGTTCCGCCTAGTTTGCTGCTCGCGGGAAAAACAAAATGGATCCAGAATCGGTGGTTTGTATTTTTTTTAGCTCTGTCCGTATTGAAGCAGCTTCGACAATTTTTTGGTCGACGCAGGATAGGGTTGGGCATCAAGAATCGAGAATCGTTTGGAACCGGGACTAACTGTCCGGTTTTCCCGGAATCGTTCAAAATATTAATTTGCGATTCCTATGTTCGATGCTAGTTAGCCGACCGGAAGTAGCCGCCGCCGAAACCCAACGAAGAAGAATCCACCGGAAGTGTGCATCCGAGATCGAAAGCGTACTAATTAATAAAATGACCAGTCAGGTCAGTGCAGCACTTGCAATAATTTTCTATCATGCAAAGGAGGGTGGAGAAGTAAAATAGTGTCCCGTCTTTGACGCGCTCCACCGGATTATTTTCGCTTCGTATCCGACCGGAAGTACAGAGTGGTCCGTCTGCAAAACGCTCCGCCGAACTTTTCGCTAATCGCTACCTCTTCGGCTCCATCAGGTAAATAAATAAACTATAAACTACATCTCATACCAACATTAAGGCAGCTAACAAGTTATACTCCGCTTAAAGCGGTAAGTCAGCTCAAATACAAACACGATGCTAACGTTAGCTTGTATTTTTTTCTTAGACAAACGACCTGAAATGGCTTCACAGTGTTCACCAGTGTCCAAGGTAAAAACGTCAGTGTAACTGAATGAAGAGTGCCACAGAACTGTTACAGCATATGTTGTGAAAAGGTTGCATCCCTTTTCAGATGTGGATTCAACCATGGATTGCACATTGCACTCAAATCCAACACTTATTAACATTCTTAATCCATTTAAAGTTCTCTGTGTCTTTTAAAATGTCTTAATGTCTCTAGTTTTCAGTATTATATAATTTCTGTTTATGTTCTCTTTCATTCCATTATGAGTGAATGTCACAGTTTGAAGAATTATTGAATAGGTTAGTTAGGCAATAACAACAGAGCTAATAATTGTACACATTCTCAGTCTTAAAAATGATTTAATAATCTCTTTTTACTGATAATACTGATAAACCTGTTGTTTGTTTAGGAACTTCCTGCAGTCTGTCCAGAAAGTCTCCACTGGAGGAGCGTTTTGCTGAGGAAGAGGCACAACATAATGTCACAGCTCCATGTCCATGAAGAAACAAATGGAGAGAGGGCTGCAGATACCAGGACATCCCACCAGCTGTTCTGTCTGAAGATCCTGCTGCTGCTGGTGGAAGTAAGTAAGTAAGTAAGTAAGTAAGTAAGTAATTTTTATTTATATAGCACATTTCCCAGACATGAGAGTCACAAAGTGCTTCACAGGAGGAAAAATAAAATCATAAAATTATAAAATCACAGAAATAAAATCATAAAATCACAGAGATATACAAAAATCACAGAGATACTATACAAAAAGGTAAAACATAACTAGCTCTAAAAACAATGTACAAAGTTAATCAAACGCCTGTCTGAAGAGATGAGTCTTAAGACTGTTTTTAAATGCAGCTGTTGACTCGGAGCAGCGTATTGTTATAGGGAGAGCGTTCCAGAGCCTCGGAGCCACCACTTCAAATGCTCTATCGCCACGAGTTCTAAAATGAGTTCTCGGAACTGTCAGCAGTAGCTTATTTGAAGACCTCAGAGTTCTAGATGGACAAAGAGGCTTCAAAAGGTCCAATAAATATTTAGGAGCCTCACCATGTAATGCTTTAAAAGTTAATAATAAAACTTTAAAATGTGACCTAAAATGAACTGGGAGCCAGTGTAGAGAGGCCAGAACCGGAGTGATATGAGCTGTTCTGGGGGTTCTAGTCAAAAGCCTGGCTGCAGCGTTTTGCACAGATTGAAGGGAAGCTATGGAGGATTTACTAATCCCCACTAAAAGGCCGTTGCAATAGTCTAGGCGAGAAGAAATAAATGCATGGACAATCATTTCTAATTCCTTTTGTGATACAATAGCACGTAGCTATTACGTATAACCTGGAACCAGGTTAGCCCATCAGTGGGAGCTAAGTAACATGACTGCAGCATCAGACACTGGACAATATTACAGTATATGTATAATAATAATAATATATGTTGGTGAGTCTTCCATGCTGGCTCTAATCTGCCCTGTGAGAAATTCATAGTAAATGTAACAAAAAGGAAAAAGTTCATAGCATTAAATTCAAACAGAAGTTCAAATTATTTCATCCTGAAATAACTCTGGCTAACTACTGTAGCTCTTTTATAACATGGAGTTAAACTCAAAGTAGTCTCCTCAGATAAATAGTGTTACCATTATTTTTATATTAAAGTTTCTGTTAACTTATTATTTTTATATTTGATTGTTTTTTGTTCAGTGCCCTGAGACAACTTCTGTTGTGACTTGGAGCTATACAGTATAAATAAACTGAACTGAATTGAATTGACATGTCTTTTTTTAACCCCGCCTACAAAAAGAATCGGACTCGAGAATCGAAAAGAATTGGAATCGAAACGAAGAATCAGAATTGGAACCGGAATCGCTCAAATTCAAACGATGCCCAACCCTAACGCAGGAGATACCTGTTTTTAAGGCTGGCAGCTGATCCGAATATGGTAAGTAGAAGCTCTGACGTGCCGTTGTATTGCTATAAATGGTAGCATACAGCTAGCTGTAGCTCGTGCTTATTATTCAACATGAATCACATCTGTTTCGGTCGTAAATGAAATTCAATATTACTCTGTCGTACATAACACTGAGTTATCCAGCTCAGCCATCTCGAAATCTCTGCTGGCGCTACGAATTCTGGGATAGCCTCCGCCAGAAAGGATACTCGGATGCATCCTTGGATTTCGACAGGAAGTAGGCCGCATTCCTCGGCCGCATGAGGAGGAGTCTTCGAATTGGGACAGTCCTCCGCGCGGGGCAATGACGTATGCGGCCGACAAATGCGCACTCATGAGGACGCAGCCCCTGAATTGAGACACAGCCTCATTCTCCTAAGAGCTGTTCCATAGTGTCCTTGCTGTGGTGACACGTCTTGTTCAGGCCATTCTCCTGTCTCCATGATGACCGAGGACAAAGAAAAGGCAGAGTGGATCAATAGGAACCTCCAGCTCATATCAGAGCCGATGCATCGATGAGCTGCTCAGAGAGAAGACGAGAATCACTCTCCAACTCTCACAGGCTGCTTTTTACAACTGGACATGAAAGGAAGAGAAGCCACAGTGAATATGTAAAGTAGATATCTACAACCTAAAACCTTACAGTTCCTTTCAACAGGAAGTGTATGGATAATGTTCAAGAAGCATTAGTGTGATTGAAAAGAGCTGGAACATCTAAAAATAGTTTAGGTTGAGCTCTTTTTGTTCATTTCAACATGTTTGCTTGTTAAAGGTCTCACAGATCCCAGACAAGGATTAATTATAGTTTCTATAGAGGCGGCTGTGGCTGAGTGGTTAGAGCAGTCATCCTCCAATGCAAGAGTTGGGGGATCAAATCCACCAGCAGTCACATGTGAAAGTGTCTGGGCAAGATACTGAACCCCTCAATGTCTCTGACATGTGCCCATCATTGTGTGAATGTGGTCTGAAGCTCTGGTTAGTCTCTTTAGAATGATTTGTTCAATTAGTTTTGTAGATCCAGTAGATGCTGTATGAACAGGTAAATGAGGCACAGATTGTTGTAAAGAGCGTTGAGTATCTTATCAGCCATTTACAAGTACAGTCCACATACTGTTTATAGTCTAAAGGCACATTTAACATCCATTTGGTGTTTAAAGAGGGGCTAAACTCAAAATTAATTTTTTTAGCTGATAAACTCCCTAGAACACATGTGTCAAGCACGTGGCCCGCGGGCCAGATGTGGCCCGCCATGTCATTTTATGTGGCCCGCGAGAGCTTAGTTTAAAAGTTTTGAGTGTCTAAAAATAAATACGAGCGTGTTTTGACCAAAAACTACATTTCCCACAATGCCTTTCGACTACGGAAGCCGCAGCAGTGTTTCTACCTTCATGCCAACAAGTGGATCGAGATATAAATAATGATCCCAAAATGTCCAGAAAGAGAAAAGTTGATGCAGACGGAAGTTTCAAGAAAGATGGGAAGGCGAATACTTGTTTGTGCTTCCAGGAGAAAGACCGGTATGTCTTTTGTGTTACGAGGCGGTGTCGGTTTTGAAACCAAACACGGAGCTAAGTACGCTAAAGCTAGCCTTCAAGAAAAGCAACACATTCTGCCAAGAATTAAAAGGCAAACTGCGGTCGCAGCAGAGTTTGTTCATGAAACCCACAGCCAAAAACGAGGCTGCAGTGAAAGCTAGCTTCATTGTGGCTGAAGAAATCGCTTCCAAGTCGTTTTCAGATGGAGCGTTTTTGAAACAGTGCATGCTGAAGGTCTGTGAGCAGAGACGCAAACAAGTCATCACGCAGATGTCCGACACGATCACGGCTTTCCAGAATAAATTGGACTTATGGATGTGACAAGTGAAACAGGACAATCTTGTCCACTTTCCTGTTTGTCAGGTTAGCATTTTTTAAACAATTAAAATATAATAAAATGTAATTCAACAAAGAAGAAGAACATTTAAACTGTGTGCAATTTAATGATTGTGCTTGCATTTTGTTTTGTGTTTATCATTTTCAGAACATGATCAATCGTAGAGAGAGAATCCACTTGTGTGTTCCAGGCAGCATCTCCTCATCAAAGACTACCGGTAACCAAAAAACTTGAGTAATATAGTTGTGAACTGAGTCAACCTTTATTTTGGTATTTTTAGTTGATTACATATTATTTATGTGTAGCTGCTGTTGTAATTATTTAATGTTTGCAGGGTGTGTATGCACACAAATTGTTGTCATCAAACCATCAGTTGGATGCAAGGCTGTGTGTAGCCTTTTTTTGTAAAATGCTACATGTGTCATACATGTTCTTTGCAGCTCAGTTTTATGTTATTTTTCTTTATTAACTTGGACAGTTTGATCCTTCATTAATGGAGTTATGTGGGTTTTCATAAGCTGACAAAATGTAAAAGGATTTATGTTAGAGCAACAAGCAAACAGATGTTTTCTATGCAACTGTAATTGTCAGTTGAATAAGTTATAATAAATGAGTTATTCAACATTAAGGAGTACGGTAGTTACATTTATTTTACATTACATTAGATTACATTTAGTTACATTTATAAGTTACATCTGGCCCTTCAAGGACAGCCATTATGCCGATGTGGCCCTCGGTGAAAATGAGTTTGACACCCCTGCCCTAGAATGTGTTGCACTATGTCTGTGTTAATCTTCATATATTTGTGCATATTAGTTTAAATCGGCAATATTTGGTCTAAAAACGTGTTTACGTTAGTCCTATGGGTTGAACAGAGGAATTGCACCTTAAATTTCTTATTGGTCAAGGACTGTTCACTCTGTCGTGTCTTGTTCACTCTGACGTCATGAAAGTGGTTCAAGCAGAGTCAATCCGCTGCAGAGATGAGAAGGTCTTCGCTGCAGTTCATACCTTATATGGAAGTGGTACATTGCACTCCGGAAAAGTACTGCAGCAATGCATATTAGTTTTTGGAATGGCACTAGTTATTTGTATATTTTAACTTATTTATTTTAAGAATACTTTCCATCCATCCATCCATCCATTCATCTTCTTCCGCTTATCCGGGGTCGGGTTGCGGGGGTAGCAGCCTAAGTAGGGAGGCCCAGACTTCCCTCTCCCCAGCCACTTGAAGCAGCTCCTCTGGGGGAATCCCAAGGCGTTCCCAGGCCAGCCGAGAAACATAGTCCCTCCAGCGTGTCCTGGGTCTTCCTCTGGGTCTCCTCCCGGTGGGACATGCCCGGAACACCTCACCAGGGAGGCGTCCAGGAGGCATCCTAACCAGATGCCCGAGCCACCTCAACTGGCTCCTCTCGATGTGGAGAAGCAGCGGCTCTACTCCGAGTCCCTCCCGGATGACTGAGCTTCTCACCCTATCTCTAAGGGAGAGTCCAGCCACCCTGCGGAGAAAACTCATTTCAGCCGCTTGTATCCGAGATCTCGTTCTTTCGGTCACAACCCAAAGCTCATGACCATAGATGAGGGTGGGAACGTAGATCGATCGGTAAATTGAGAGCTTTGCCTTTTGACTCAGCTCTCTCTTCACCACGACAGACCGGTACAGCGCCCGCTTCACTGCGGACGCTGCACCTATCCGCCTATCGATCTCACGCTCCAGTTTTCCCTCATTCGTGAACAAGATCCCGAGATACTTAAACTCCTCCACTTGGGGCAGGACCTCCTCCCCGACCCGGAGAGGGCATGCTACCCTTTTCCGGCTCAAGACCATGGCCTCGGATTTGGAGGAACTGATCCTCATCCCGGCCGCATCACACTCGGCTGCAAACCGCTCCAGCGAAAGCTGTAGATCACGATCTGATGAAGCCAATAGGACCACATCATCTGCAAAAAACAGAGAAGCGATTCTAAGGCCACCAAAACGGATCCTCTCAACACCTTGGCTGCGCCTAGAAATTCTGTCCATAAAAGTTATGAACAGAATCGGTGACAAAGGGCAACCTTGGCGGAGTCCAACTCTCACTGGAAACGAGCCTGACTTACTGCCGGCAATGCGGACCAAGCTCTGACACCGGTCGTACAGGGACCTAACAGCCCATATCAAAGGGCCTGGTACCCCATACTCCCGGAGTACCCCCCACAGAACCCCCCGAGGGACGCGGTCGAATGCCTTCTCCAAGTCCACAAAGCACATGTAAACTGGTTGGGCAAACTCCCACGCACCCTCCAGGACCCTGCTGAGGGTGTAGAGCTGGTCCAGTGTTCCACGACCAGCACGAAAACCACACTGCTCCTCCTGAATCCGAGGTTCGACTATCCGACGGACCCTCCTCTCCAGAACCCCCGAATAGACCTTACCAGGGAGGCTTAAGTTCCACTTCATGGAAACTATTTGGTTGTATTTGTTTTCTTATTGTGCGATGGACGAGTAATGCATGAATGCCAAGTGGGGGCAATGCTGTAGTGCGGGTTTGGGATCCGACAGACCCAGGTTCGATCCCCGGTCACGGCATATCTTGTAGTATTTTGTTCATTTTTATTTTTTAGGCCTTTTGTTTTGGATAGATCGGGTGAGAATAGATAAATACATCTACATATTTATTCTTTGTTGTTGCTTGTTGTAAGTTGTTTGCTGGAGTTTTAGTTTGTTTTAGTTTGTTGCTAGAGGGGGCGTGAACGCAGCACAACCCACCTCCTCCCCTCCTTGTCTCTCGACACTCCCATTTTCATGAGGTATTTGAATCTGGTCTGGGGGCGGAGCTACCATTTCACAGTGGGGTGAGTCCCTCTTTAAGACGTTTAAAAAAGATTTTGGTTAAAGCTGCCAACTGATCCGTCTGAATTTTATGAAACAATGTTGATTTCAGAGTTCCCTCTGAACATGTGCCATTTTACACTTCTGTCACTTTGGTGCATTTCTCACATTAATATTAACATTTGTACAACAGTTAGTGCATTTATCAAAACAATTACCGGTAGTACAAACTACAAAATCGAATCATCTTCATATTGACAGATTCAGATTTCTGTGTGTTGGCACTGAAATGCATAAAAGCTTGATGCAGACGGCGGTGCGTTCAGGGTCTGACTTCAACAATCTCTGTGATGGATTAGTGATGTGTTCAGGATGAAGCCCACCCTCTCAACATTAACAGTGTGAACTCACACATTCAGAAAAATGTCAATCTGCCTTCGATCAGTGCTGAATATTTTCCAGATGAATACATTTACTGTGTGTTTATGATGAGATCGTGTGAACTGTCTTGTGTCGTCTCAGAATGTGTTGACAGGATAACTCCTGACATTAACACACACACGACTGCCAAACTCATTCCATGGGATGAGGTTTCAAACTTCACTGGGAGCCTCTTCTCCACAATCCTGACATGAATTTATTTCTGGAAACTGACAGAACTAAATGTGGGCTGTCACATCCTCGTTCATTCCGACTGCAGCGTGAGACTGACGCCTTGGCAGCAACCAAAACCAAAAGCAAAAAAAGCATGTCTGGATTAGAGCTCGTTAGGAGAAGAGCCTTTAATTGAACAGGTTTTGTGCTGCTTCACAAAAAGCCAGCGTTACTAATCTGTTGCTCAGGGGTGCGTGCATGTGACTTCAGAAGCAGAAATGGTGGAGGGAAGAGGAAGACGATTGTGTCAGAGCAGATGGTGGCTGCCTGTTTAATCTTACCTTCAACTGCTACGTGTGAAAACCTTCAGTTGTGGAGAAACCACAGCTTTTTATTCAATTCTTGTTCAACATCAAACAAGAACGATGACTAGAGAGCTCAGAACGCTTCGGCCAGTGAAACGTGTTTATCCTTTGTGTTGCATGAGAAGCTTCCTGTCTTACACTTTCAGTTTGCTCCTTGCAGCTTCAAGTCACAAGACGGTGCCACCAAGACACACCTGTGGACCATTCACCTGATGAGCTGCAGGAGTAGATGACATGCTTATATATAGGCCTGTCACGATAACTCATTTTGCTGGGTGATCGTCTCAGAAATTATTGCGATAAATGATAATATTGTTAGAAATTTCACAATAATTAGTAATTATTGTCAAATTTAAGAAGAAATGTTGGTTAATTTAAGGGTGTAGTACATTTTTTGACCACTGGATGTCAGTATAAGACTGTTTGAACTGAAGGATGGATAGTGAGGGAGCAAGAAGCGTGTCTCCTTACGAAAAATGGGAGGGAGGCCCCTTGACGTGACACAGGCTGTCTCTTAAAATGTCGGGGGCTCGGTGTGGTTTGAGCTCTTTAGCATTTTTCACACAAAGCTTTTAATGAAAAAAAAATCAGTAAACAAGTTCTCAGCTTGTTGTTGCAGAGTTAAACGAGTTTTTACACAAAAGGCACGAGTTTCAACTGTGAATTTTGGAGCTTCGACAAGACGGAGGTTTTTTCCCGAGGTCGGCCTGTTAGCTTAGCTTGTAGCTTAGCTTCTCAGATTAGCTGCTATTAACGATACAAAAACATGATTTTGGATGATTAAAACAGATTTTAAAGAGAAAAGAGAAAGGGAGAGGTCAGTGAAGAACACCGGAGTTGAACCTTTTGTCATCCAGTGTCTTCAGTAGAAAAAGAGACATGAAGAAACGATAAAGTTTATGAATGAAAATGATCGACCTCATTATAATTTATCATGCGATCAATTGATTTAATGTTTATCGCGACAGGTCTATGTTTAGATGACTAACAGCAGAAGGAAACAAGATGTTTGTCGCTCACAGATCTGACGTCATCATGAGCAAACAAAGTCAACAAATGGGAACAGAAAGGACAGAAGCATGAGTCAAACTGTAAATACTGGTCTGTGTGTGTGGGTTTGTGGTACACCTCAGTTTGCAAATGTCCTCCATCAGAAACTGAGACCTCACAGTCCAAGAAAACCAACCTGCCATTTTTTCCATCTTCTCATGTGAACTTGGGAGAGTGGTGGTGCAGTGGTTAGAGACAGTGGGCCTGTGATCAGAAGATCGCCGGTTCAAGCCCCGGTACTGACAACATCAAAATGTGGGTGGAAAAGGTGAAACACCCACACCAGCCTCCACCCTCATTTGCCCCACTCTGGGCCCCTGAGCAAGACCCCTAACCCCCACCATCTGCTCCCTAACAGGTCTCTCTTGAAAATGAGTTCTCGTGGCTCAATGACACTACCTGGATAAATAAAGGGTAAATGAAAAAAATGAGATAGAGAAACAGTGCAGGTACTGTAGTGATACACCTTGGTCTCTGAAAACTCTCAGTGAAACACCTTTTCTTGAAATCTTCAAGAAGAAGACAGTAAACACTGTTTATTCCATTAATTTCAATCAAAGACACAAATTAAATCCCCAAGAGACTTTCTAATTTGTTCTAGTTGAAACATATCAAAAGAATAAACTTGTGTTTATTGCAATGATTATTGTTATTGTGCAATATTTTGGTAATCAAAACTCTAAGTCGAAGGACATGTCAAATTGAACTTTCAGTATTTGTTTAGAAGTTTAGAAGTACCTTTCATTTTTTTTATATTTTGTACATTATCATTTATGGGATTGTCTTGTATTGTGTTTCTTTTGTAAAAAAAATGGGACAAATTTAATAAACATAAACATAAAAAAAAGTTTAAGACATTAATCAAGTTTAATCATTTAACTGTCGTCTGTATTCTGTTCCCTTCTAAACATTTTCTCTAAATAACCTTCCCTTCTTCTGATCGAAAATAACATCTCTGACTTCGGATAAACCACTCCTACTTCTTGGCTTCTGACCAATCGTAAAGAAGCAAATCACTGAAGTCAATCCCTCTTTAAAAGTTCACACTTCCATGAATCTTTCAGTTCTGAGCTGTGTTGAGAAATCTGTTAGTCACACTCAACCTTTAAGCTGTGGGACTTTGACCATGAGCCAAAGGTCTTTGCCCTCAGCAAGGGTTAACAGCACGCCGCTGCAACCCACTCGAGCTTACGAGCTCCAAACCTCTGAAGAAAAATTCCTCCTCTTGAGGAATATTTCATCTTGAAAACCAAACCGGAACACGAGCCGCTACCTTGGTCTGATTGACGCGAACGACTGGGATGCTGTTGGGAACACGCAGGGAGACCTGTTTAAACGTAGCTGGAAAAACGATCCGCTTACGTTTAATGCTTGCCCACTTACCGGAGCTTGGACCGGACGTCTTCGCAAGGTAAAAAGTCAATGTTACCCACGTGAACCGGCGTTTAGCTGATGTTGCCGAAGAGCTGCCATGTTTCTGGTTAAACTCATTTCAAGATAATACCCCTCCTCTTCCTTCCTCCTTCTCTTACCTATCTTCACCAGCAACTTAAGAAAATTGCCTTCATATACAAGTTAATTACATCTCATAACGTATTCTGTTGTTCCTAAAATACACGTCGAGTGGAAGTTATGGACGCATGATTTCAGCTGTTTGATGTCACGTTATAGGAAAATCTGATCAATCAATCAAAGTGTACATGTTATGATGTTAAATTTAATGATTAGTTAAATAAATGATTCCATCTCCTGGTGGGTCAACTATGATTAACGTTTCATGTCATTTACATTTCATCATCTGGTCACAAATGTATTGTTTAATCTGAAAAAGAAGAGAATCAGTGAATAGTTGATGATAAGGTGGTGTCAGGATAAACCTGCTCATCTTACATCTGGTGTACTGTACGGTTCAGTAAATCTGACAGTTACCTGTACTCCTACAGTACAAATGAAGCAGCAGGGATTCAGAGCTCTGAGCTGAGTAATCAGAGGCAGAATGCTGAAAGATGGAGGACATGGTGGTCGTGTTCAGGTGCTGACAAGCAGCAGTCCTATGAACTGGAGGAAGACGAGGGGCGGCGAGCAGAGAAGAGGGACCTGTCAGCAGCTTCGTGGAGGATCCAGCACTTTCCTACAGTGATGGATCACCTGACAGGTTACCTGCTCTGCAGAGTCTGAACTAGATGCATCTTCATGAAAACATCTGAACAAACATCAGCACATTTCACTTTTCAACTGTTCAGATTTTGATTCTGGAATTCAAAGTAAACCAGTCTGTACTGGAGCTGAAATACTGGGACAGAACTCTGAAGACAGAACGAAAGGGTGGGATTGAGACACCTGGACATGTCTGAGTCCATCACAGAGACACCTGGACATGTCTGAGTCCATCACAGAGACACCTGGACATGTCTGAGTCCATCACAGGGACACCTGGACATGTCTGAATCCATCACAGAGACACCTGGACATGTCTGAATCCATCACAGAGACACCTGGACATGTCTGAATCCATCACAGAGACACCTGGACATGTCTGAATCCATCACAGAGACACCTGGACATGTCTGAATCCATCACAGAGACACCTGGACATGTCTGAATCCATCACAGAGACACCTGGACATGTCTGAGTCCAACATAGAGACACCTGGACATGTCTGAGTCCATCACAGAGACACCTGGACAGGTCTGAGTCCATCACAGAGACACCTGGACAGGTCTGAATCCATCACAGAGACACCTGGACATGTCTGAGTCCAACATAGAGACACCTGGACAGGTCTGAGTCCATCACAGAGACACCTGGACAGGTCTGAGTCCATCACAGAGACACCTGGACATGTCTCTAACTAACATTATCAATTTACTCTTTGTGTAGATTTTCATTTGAAATTGATGAATTAAGCAAACATGAATCATCTTCAGACAAACAGCTGGAGAAAAAAGGACATGACAATATTCAGTATTTAAAATCTTTCAAAGAGAATAAAAAGATAATTTTATAATTTTATGTGCTGGTGAAGATTCTCAGTCGTACAGGACATGATAAAATCAAAAAAGGCGCTCAATACAAAGTCCAGTTGATCTTGTATTGAACGCCTTTTTTGATTATATATTTATGTTTTTTTTGCACTAATCCTCCCTTTCATTCCGACATGTCTCCAGCCTGCAGTCCTCAGCCTGACGGACGTGCTGTCGTTGAATCTGTGGAATGGGATGAAGATGAGACTGGCAGCAAGTCACCGTCTTCGAGCTCCCTCCCAGACAAAAATTCAAAGATGCTCTCTGTTACGCCTCAAACCAATTTTTCTACACCATTAAGAGCTGAAATTGGGTTTTCAGGGAACTTGGGGGTCTGGAATTGATGCTGGGCGCTTCACTGTCGTCTATTTGTTGCCTCATTATTTGGCTGAAAACCAGCGAACAAATGGGCTGTGAGCAAACTGGTTTTGAAGTTTCACTGAATGGTCTGTTAGACAAAGCAGCGTTCATTCACATTTTATTACACCACTCCACATCTGTTGGAATTAGCTGTGACAGAACGGTCTTCTTTATCACACTCGATGACTAACTGTGTTATTGAGACGACAATGTTCAAACTTCAGCGTTGGGTTCTTGTTTCCCCACATGAACGGTGATACATGCATTTTACAAATGGTTCCAGGCTCCACATGTAAAAGGATGAAATATTTACAGAATAAAAACATTACATCTCCATGTTGTTTACATAATAATAATAATAATAATTAATTCAATTTATAACGCACTTTTCATTACTGAAAATCTCAAAGTGCTACACATATATTGAATGCTACACACATTCATAAACCGGTGGCGGCAGACTACCATGCAAGGTGCTTTCCAGTCCTACCGGGAGCAACTCAGGGTTAAGTGTCTTGCCCAAGGACACAACGACACATGGTGCGGGTCCCGGGAGTCGAACCGCCAACTTTCCGATCGGGAGACGACTGCCATTACCACTACACCACGGCCGCCCTACATGTCATCACATGATGTCATCACATGAGGTCATCACATGAGGTCATCACATGAGGTCATCACATGAGGTCATCCCATGAGGTCATCCCATGATGTCATCACATGATGTCATCACATGAGGTCATCACATGAGGTCATCCCATGAGGTCATCCCATGAGGTCATCACATGAGGTCATCACATGATGTCATCACATGAGGTCATCACATGAGGTCATCACATGAGGTCATCACATGAGGTCATCACATGATGTCATCACATGATGTCATCACATGAGGTCATCACATGAGGTCATCCCATGATGTCATCACATGATGTCATCACATGATGTCATCACATGAGGTCATCACATGATGTCATCCCATGAGGTCATCACATG
>JBBPBX010040907.1:9458-27591 GCA_038048925.1 Garcialebias charrua
TATATATATATATGTATATATATATATATAATCTCCTGATGTTATGGACACTCCTTGAATCGTCACCCTATTGTGGTGGAGGAGTTTGTGCGCCTGAATGATCCTAGGAGCTATGCTGTCTGGGGCCATTTTAATTGCCACTGTTAGGGTCTTCCAAGGCAATACAATACCACATACAGTGCACCAGAGTCCCTTTATCCTCCACACATTTTGGACACACATCAAGTATATCCCCATTGTATTTATCGAGGTCTACAGGTGTTGTGTCAACCCGCATTAACCATTTGTATTGAATCATTTTAGAGCTGTGTTAATAGAGCTAGTATGGGCCAATTTGCATGCTGTTTGCCAATCTTCCTCTGACAGGTCCATCAATATATCTTCCCTCCAAGCTTTAAGTCTATCGTGGGATCCTTCGAGTGAATGTGATGTCAGTAAGTGATAAAAATCTGATATGATACCTTTCTTTAAACTATCTTTTGTTAGCATTTCTTCTAAAATTGACTTGAGAGGTTTTGTCAGCTCATTGTTTTGAGTCGTTCTTATGAAATTTCTGAGTTGAAGATATTTTTAAAAGTGTTTCTTGTTTATATTAAATTTATTTTGCAACTCTTGAAAGCTCATTAGTACGTCAGAGTTTGGTTCATATAGATGTTGAATCATTTGGAGTCCTTTATCCTTCCATTCTTTAAATGTTGAATCAGCTCTACCAGGTACAAATAATTGCTTTCCCCACACTGGGCTGAATAAAGACAAATCGTTCGATTCGTTTAAAAAAGTTAACATCTCTCCATACTCTAATTATATTTGTAAGAAATGGATTTTTGGTTTGTTTCAGAAGCTTCAATATTGAATTTGAATATAAATATGCAGGGAGTGTTAATTTTAAATCCTGTGTCTCCATATCAGCCCAATGTGAAGAGTGATTACTATAATAAAACATCCAGAGGTGGGTAGAGTATTCAAAATTTTTACTCAAGTAAAAGTATTGTTACTTGAACCAAATAGTACTCAAGTAAAAGTAGTGAGTAGGCATCCAAAAATTTACTTGAGTAAAAGTAATAAAGTACTTTGATAATAACCTACTCAAGTAGTGAGTAACTGCGGAGTACCATGTCGTGACATTAAATTATAACATGCAAATGGATTTACAAGGAAACATAACTTTTAATGAGACTGAACATACATTGTTAACACAAAGGCAATACCAGCCAAAAGGATTTAGAAATAAACCACTTATTTTTTACATTGTTGTAAATAAAATAAAAAACACAAAGGCAACTGTAGCCCAAATAATTCTGCTAAATAATAATAAACTTGACTTTCTGCAAAACTTTGTTTCTACCAGTTGTAAGAATTATGAGGAGGTCAATATTAATACTGATCTCCTTTTTATCTTAATTAATCTACTTATTCAGATTGAATAGTAAATGTTCACGGATTCTGTTCTTTTTCAGTTTACCCAATATTTCTGTGATCTTTATGATGGATAAATACACAAAGCCATTAAGTGACAATGGACATTAACTTAGTTTGGTATGCCAGGCGACACTACCATTTATTTAAAATAAATCAACTAAATTAACACCATTACACTTGATTGACATGATTTCACTTTCTTTCAATTCACATACGTCAGCAAACTTAAATTCAACACAACAGACATAAATATTAGATGTTAAGCATATTTAGTCTGTGGGCTCTTTAACTTAAAAAATATAGATTCCAGCTTAGATAGAGAGGGAAAGATTTAGGAGGAGAAATGGAGGAAGAAAAGTTAAGAGTCAGGGAGTTATCCTGATGTGTTTTAACCAGAAACATGGCAGTTCTCCGGCCGATTAAAGCTACACGTTGGTACCCTTGGCAAAGCATTTGACGACTTGTTACCTCGTGAAGATGGTCAGTCTCCCTCGGTCCAGTTTGGTCAGTTCGTTTACCATTCTCAGCGTCTCCAGACGTGCGCCTTGACTCGAACCGAAAGTAACGGCAGCTCCTGGTGGTGTTTCCAAGATAAGACGTTCCTTAAAGGAATGTCAATAAAAGAGAGCTTTTCACGGCTTGAAATAGATTTATAACAGGCATGTTATAAATCTTTTAACTGAATGACGTGTCCTTAGCGTGTGACTAGACGATCATCAGTTCTTTGGAGAAGACCATAGTTTGAGGCTTACTCCAGCAGACTTCAAGGAAAACAGGAAGTCAGAGCTCTTTTAAGGCTAACTTGACCTAGAAAGACGTAGCTCTTTCTCATTCGGTCTGTTAGGCCAGAAGCCACTGAGAGGAGGCATAAGTTAGATTAAAAATGTCAGAAAGGATAAGAAAGTTAGTTTAAGACGCCAGTTTCATGATACAGCAGATTTAGAACTTTCTTAACTCATTACCAACATTGTTGTATGAATAAACAAACGTCATCAGAGCATAACATATGGGACCTATTAATGATAATAGCTTGATTATTAAATAGGACAAAAACAAAAGTCTCTGGGTGTCTAGATTGTCCTGAGCTCAAGCTAAAATGAATGAGATAAAGTGTTCCTTTTATCTTCACATGCAAGTTCGAGAGGAGAGGAGAAATCCTCCATGTACAACATTTTGAATTAAGCAGAGTATTTGATTTATCTGACATTAAAATGTACTGATGCTCTTACAAATAAAATTATTCATTTGATAACATTTGAATTAACAAAATTAAAAGAAGTCTCTGGATGACTTAATTGCACCTTTGACACAGCAGTGAAACACAGTTTAACTCTCACAGAATAACACAGCTTAAAAGCACACATCATGAAAATGACAAAAGTTATTCTTTTGATCACATCAGCCTAAAATCAAAGATAGAAATAGTCTCTTTTGGTGACTATATTTATCAGATTATAGCTAAATGAATGATTTTGTAGTAAATGTCTTGCTTTACTGAGAGGTCAGTAAAGGTCATCACTGGACAGTTCAAAAACCTTAATTTGACCCTGGGTAGGTCCACTACATCTCCCCCCTTTTGGAAGCCATCGCCAGTCCTTGGGGATGGGGTCCAACACGAAAGGAAACCTTGAACTGTCTTTGATCTTGAAGTAATCCAGCAAGTGGAAAAAAAAAAATCAAAAATTATAATCCCATAAAGTTTTTGGAAATTCCATACTGTTCGTAGGTAATCCCATTGCGAAAAGCTTTTAATCCTTTGGAAAACAAAGTCTGTTAACTCTTGGAAAACAAAGTCTGTGATCCCTTGGAAAGCAAAGTCTTATAATCCACAGCGGTAATTCCACAGCAGTAAATCCACAACGATTAGATTTGTTGATTGATCAGCAACAATTGTTTTCATAATCAGCATGTAGAGGGGATCCCTCGATTGACGCAGAGGAGGCGACCCTTGGATGAAGGTTGAAGACCAAGCGTTGGAGCTGCAGGTCCCCACATCGAAGGTTGTTGGCTGGTTGGTTTCCAGTCAGTGCCACTCTGGTTCTATGTGTCATGCAATTATGTGGTTTTTAAGGTGGGCTTATGATTGGGATTTTACATTAAGCCTTACCTATATGCACCTGGTATGTAAGCTATCATGGTTTAGATCAGCTACAATTACCAATTAAGGGGTGGATCAAATCTATAAATTAGATATAGGGATCTGTACCTATAAAATTTTGGAGGGCTTCTGTAACGAAGGCCTCTAATTCCAAACTATTCCTCCATTCATTACTTAGTTTAGGTTAAACTAAAATAAAAATGAAATATAGTTTGATCTAAATGTCTGTTGTCTTTTAGACGAACGACGTAGGATTTGGTATTCCTAATAAATTTTGAAGTCTATGGCGAGACTCATCAAAATGAATAGGTAATCTAGAATAGAAACGATCGAATCGGTTCAATTTAGAAATTATGAGACCAGTGTAGTTTATTGTACCTTGAGTAGCTTTAAACTACATTGACTCTTCAACGATTGAGACTTAACAAAACGAACTGCATGTTGGCATAGTTAAATCCATATCATTCATTAACCAATGTTAATACAAAACCTTTTTGGCTGGGAGTGTTCAGAACCAAACAATATCTCAACTAATGACAACAGTAATGACTAAACAACAAGGAAACAACGTTTCACTGCTTCGACACACTCTTGTCGTCAGATTCCAAAGTGCAACACACAAGAAAAACAGGTCTCAACTTTATGACCGAGGTCAAATTAAATCTCGTGGATTTAAACGGTTGTTAAGGTTAGTTTTTGTTGTGGGTTTTAGGCTTAGCGTTTCTAAGTTCAAATTGGACAATGCGACTTATAGGGTGGGAAATATGGTAGTTTAAACCTGATTAGTTTATTTACTAACTTGTGTTTGGACGACCTTATTATCCCATGAAGTCGGTGTGTTTGTGAGATCTTTGTCTTTTGTGGATTCATTGAACGCCTTGTAAGGTTTGATCTGATTTCGATGTACCCATTTAGCAATTGGCTCTTTGCGGCCTTTGCTGATTTTGATTTCGTAGACGACTGAGGACACTTTGTCTGTTATCAGATGAGGTCCAGTCCACCTGGGCATTAGTTTGCGGGCGAGAGTTCCGGTCTCGGACCCTCCTTTCCCAGTTGCTGGGGCGAACGTATAGTACCAGACTCTGTCTCCCACTTGGAGTTCATTGTGAGAGGCCTTCTGGTCGTAGTACGCCTTACGTCCTTCAGCGGATTTTTCCAGGTTTTTCTGGGCGAAAGCAAAAGTGTTTCTGAGGTGTACATTCAAATCTTTCATGTATTGTTGTGTGGTGTAGGCTGTCGCCATGGCGGCGTCGCCTGGTTGGTACAACAGGTGTAGAGGGAGAGTCATTTGTCGACCGGTCATCATCTCGAAGGGAGAGATGCCAGTTGATGTGTGTGGAGTGGCTCTTATGGCCATGAGGACCAGAGGGAGTTTCACGTCCCAGTCCTTGTGGTTTGCAGCCACGTATTTCTTCAAAATACTCACCACAGTTCTGTTTGCTCTCTCTACTTGGCCTGAAGCCTGTGGGTGGTAGCCGACATGAAAGTTGGCCTTGACGCCTAGCGTCTTCCACAGTTCTTTCATCACTTCACCTGTGAAGTGTGTACCTTGGTCTGAGTTCACCCGAAGGGGAAGTCCAAACCTTGAGAATATATGATTCATTAACAACATAGCAGTGGTTTGTGCTGTGTCGTTAGGAGCTGGTAGGCATTCTACCCATTTGGTGAATGCACAGGTTACCGTGAGAAAATATTTATTTCCTCTAGAGCTCTTAGTGAGTGGTCCAACCCAGTCGATCTGGAGGTCAGACCATGGGAATGCAATGCCTCTGCTTTGCAGTGGTGCTCTGTGAAGTGGTCTGGTTGGCTGAAACTGGCCACAGACCACGCACCCTTCAATGTAGTCCTTGACATCCTTTTTCATTCCAGGCCAATAGGCAATTTGTTTTAATGCCGTCAGCGTGGCTTTATCTCCTTTGTGTCCTGCGGACGGGAGATCATGGGCATGAACTAACATCACCCCCCTTTGGTCATGGGGAACCACGAACACAGGTGAGGACGTTGGTCCATGAGCAAAAGTTAAGATGCCCTTGATTAGTTTTAGCTGTTTGCGCAGCTGATAGAGGACCTTAAGGTCTGGATCGGAATCCAGGTCGTCTTTAGACGGACTATTTTTGTTCGGATCGGTCAGGTACAGTATCATGGAGTTGATAGCAGGATCCGACTTCTGTAGTTGGATGATGTCTGGGTCAGTCAGTGCAGGTCGTACAGAGACTGCGTTGTCAGCAGGTCTGGTTGCGGCCTGTGCACGTGTGACTGCCATAACTCTGACTGAAGGATGTGTTGGCAGAGTCTCGATTAACCAGGAGGGGTCGAAGGACCATAGAGGACCTTCGTCGGCTCCTTCTTTGGCTAAGGAATCTGCAATGTCATTGTAATGCTTGTCATCGCCTGGGACTCTAGAATGCCCCGGAACTTTCTTCCAGTAGATCTGTAAGTCATGTGATGTCACCAAGTGATCACACGCTATGAAGAGCTCTTTGTGTTTGACCACTTTTCTGTCGCTTGTTAGGAAACCTTGTTTGTCGCGGAGGAATGAAGATCCATCCACGTACAACGTTGTCATATCTTTGCAGATATTGTCATCAAAGAAGTGGTGATTCGGGTCTTCAGTTACTGGGGGTTTTACCTCAACCGGCGGCTGGGTGGCTGGTACATCTTGTGTACACTTCTGGCAGATTGCCAAGTCCGTCCCCAGATGTGACTTCTTGTTTTGACCATAACGTATGTCTAGGTTAAAACTTTGAAGCGCCATGAGCCACGTTGCAACACGTGAGTTTGTCACCACACCATCTCTGATGCGTTCACTGTTAAGAAAGGTCACTGGCTGGTGTTGTGTTTCCACAATGATTTTCTGTCCACCAATGTAGCTGGAGAAATGTTTAACTGCCCACACTGTGGTCAGTAAAGCTTTCTCACAGTCTGAGAATCTCAACTCGGGGCCTGCCATCGTTTTGCTGGCATAGGCTACTACACGTTTGTCTCTGTCGTGTATCTGGTACAGACCTGCACTTATGCAATGAGCTGAGAAGCCCACTTCCAAGTAAAACTCTTTGTTGTAGTCTGGGTAGACTAAACAAGGGGCTGACTTGATCCTGTTTATAAGAGCGTCCATTGCCTGTTGCTGTTTGTCAGTCCAAACAAATGGTACGTCTTTTTTAAGGAGTTCAGTCAGTGGTTTCGCAAGGTCCGCATAGTTTTCGATGAACTGGTTCGAGTAGTTACACACGCCCAGAAAACTTTGTAGTTCTTTGAGATTGGTGGGGACTTTGAGATTGTCGAGGCCTTGGGTGCGAGTCAGCTGTGGTTGTACTCCGTCAGGACCTACAAGTAGGCCAACGTAGTCCACTTTGGTTCTGCACCATTGGCATTTTGACAGTGATATCTTAGCACCAGCAGTTGTCAGCTGATTCAGAACGTGGTCGATCTCAGCCAAATGTGAGTCCAGTGTTGGCTGCCTCAAAAGGACATCGTCCACGTAGATCAGTGTCCCACGCTCGTGGGCGTCTGGACATGCTTTGTTCAAGAAGATGTTGAACTCTGCAGGTGAGTTAGCGTAGCCAAAGGGACACCTGTTAAAGGTGTACTGACGGCCACCAAAAGTGAAAGCTAGTTTGTACTGGTCCTCGGCGCGCACAGGGATGGTCCAAAAACCAGAGGCGACGTCGAGAGTCGAGAAGTACTTACCATTGGTGACCTTGGGCAGTTCCTGTTGGAGTTGCGTCATAGGCCATCTGGATAAGGGAACTTGTTTGTTCAGCTTTCTGTAGTCTATAGTGAGTCTCCACTTACCATTAGGTTTTAACACCGGCCATAAAGGCGCAGAGTAAGTGCTGTTACAGTATCGGATGATACCTTTTTCTAACAGGTCATTAATGATTTCTCTGATAGGTTGATGTGCTGCCAGAGGAATCTTGTACTGTCTGACAAATGCAGGGGGAGCATTAGGCGGGGTTGGGATGCTCACTGTGTGGAGCGTGGTCAACCCACAATCCATCGAGTCAGTTGAGAATGATTTCTCATATTTTAGAAGAACTTTGCGAAGTTTGTCCCTTTCTTCATCAGTTTTCAGGGCGTCGGCTTGGGCGACCACCTGGTCAATCTGTGAAGCAACTGAGAGGGGTTCTTGTTCTTTGGGGAGCTCCATTGAGTCCCTTTCAGTGTCGTGAAACCTGTTTACAGGTAGTGCACTGTAAGTTTGGGGGCATAGACTGTCTCCTTTGTTGAAACCGAACCTGCGGACAGTGTCCTGGTCGGACTCAGTGGGGGAGAAAAGAGCTATGGCCTGTGTTGGTTTCGTGAACAAGACTTGCCCCGTGTGTTGATATGGGATCAAGTTCTCTGGGAGTCCTCCCAGAAATGGAATGCTTAGCTCAAAATCATGAAAATCAGTGGAGATCAACCATCCTAGCTGTGTGTTTTTTGGGATCAGTACCTCTTCTGTGCTTGTGTTGCACACAGCAACAGTCGTGGTTCTGCAGTCGAGGGTCACTTGGAATGTGGCCTCCATGGACAGTCCTAAGTTGAAAAACATAGGAGATGGTTGAAAGTATGCCAGTTTTGTGCTAATAGCTTGTCCTTTCATGATGTGACACATCACCGGCTTGTTCATAACCTGAGGTGGTACCGCAGTGTTATGGCTGTTAGCAATCTGACAGACCTCTGGAATGGTCTGTCCAGCCTTAAGGTTCTCTGTTGTTAGCACAGGAGAGTCCTTTGTGGCTGTGTCTAGTGACCACAGTACATTGTTGTTGATGTCCACTCGGACACCTAACCTTACCAAAATGTCGGAGCCTATGTAGGTTGCATGTGGTAAGTTCGGGACCACGAGGAACGGGTGATCCAGTACTCGTTGGTTCCAGATCAGTTTCAGGTCAATGATCCCTTTTGCGGTCATTACCTGTTTATCGTTGGGGTCCAACGAAAAGCGGAAAGCCTTTTTGTTCATTTCTAGACCCAACTGTTTTTTAACCAAGGTTCCATAGAAAGCTTGGCTGATCGCTGATTTCTCCGTCCAAGGAGACAAAACAGCATCATCGGTGTGGGATCCTTGGATCTCAACACCTTTGACTACCTGCGGTAGGTAGTGTTCAGTGAGTGCTGACTGTTTCAGCTCGCAGAGGAGGCTCTCTTGTTGGGCCTTTTCTGCCTCACCTGTTGCTGAAGGTTCACTTACCGGGATTGTGCTCTCGTTGGAGGACCCCTTTGTGCCTTCCGCGGTACCTGCTGTTAAACAGTCAGTGTCACCATGTGTAGGCATATCGATCGGCAGTGGTTGGCTCACTCTGGTCCACATTGTTTGATCGCCATAATCTATAATCGCGTCAAAGCGGTTTATAAAGTCTTGGCCCACCAAAAATGGGAATGAGTCAACGGTGGACACGTGTACCGGGTGGTATAGCGTCATTTCACCAATCTGCATATGAACCATGGCTATAGCTGTAAGGGTTGTACTCGTCTCTGAGAGTCCCTGTAGTACTACAGCACATTCTTTGAGGGGTATTTCCCTGTCAACCCCGCTAGCGGCTATCCTTAGCTCCTTCAACAGTGTGGGAGACATAATGGTTATGTCAGCCCCACCATCCAGGAGGGCCTCTTCTGTGAGGACCCCTTCTAAAGTGATTGACAGGTAAGCCTTCTTAGCGGGCCCCTTCCTGATAATGTTACACAGGAACCTATCAGGTTTTTTCCGACGTTTGTTACGTCTACCATTGTCTGTGTGAATTTCATTCACCTGTACTGGTAGTGCAGTCACACATGGGTCTGAGTGATCGGTCTGTGACGAGTCATTGTCTTTGGTGAGTGCGCTTTCCCCCCCTTTTTCTGATGAGGGGCTCTCGGACTCTGTAACAATGATGTCATGGTTACAGTCAACATCTTGTTGACTGTCTATACCCTGATTGTCAGCATCCTGACCATCAGTATCTTGGTGACTGTCAGCAATCGTGGCATTGCTGTTATTTGTGTGTTCTGAGTCACTATCAATGATAGTGCTACACATCACTCCAGGTTTGTTTTCCTTGTTTGTTTTTTTCAAACTTTCTAACAACCGACGTATGTTCTCCATCTCTTCTGAAGACAGAGGTTTAGGGCCTTTTTTCTGGAACTTCTGTGGGTTTTTCCTCGCCCCAGACTGTTCAGTTTGAGGTGCAGGAGCTGGCGCATTGCTCGGGGGTCCTCTCTGGGACCACCCTCTTTCATATGAGTCTCCTTGGGACCCATATTTCTTTTTCTTTTGGAAAGCCCCCCTTTTTTGATGATGGGGTTCTTCCTCTTGATGCGGCCTGTACCACTTAGGGTCTCTGGACCCCTTTTGGTCTTTGTTCCAGCGGACACCTTCATTTTGCGGTCTGTCAGGTTGGAAATTTTGCTTATTCTCGGCTTCCTTAAAAGAGTGAGCTGGCGCTCTTGCTCCTTCAAGGTCTAGCGTTTGGTATTTGACCTTTTCACCAGGACACACTTCAAAGGGTGTCTTGTTTGGTGTGCGACCTGTAAAAACATCTATCGCGCACTCTCTTATGTCTTCGATGGACCTCCGTTTATAGTTTGCGCTGACATGTACTTTCTCTCTTATGTCAGGGCAGAGGTTTTGGCTGAAAATATACTTAAACCCTACCTCCTCCTCCATTTCAGGTTCGCATCTGTCCCCGAAATAGGCACGGAATATTCGGTCATAATATGACCTTGGGTGTTCATTCCTACCTTGCTTGATGTTAGCTGCTGTTATGATGCCATCGGGCCCCGTGCAAGGAGAAAACTCCCTTATCAGCGCAGCACAGAGAAGACTGTAGTCTTTCATCACTGCTTCTCGTTGACGCTTCATAAAAGCATGCACCGTCCTGTCCGATGTTAACCTTAACAGACAGATTCTATCATCATCTGTAGCTTCTGGGAAACGTTGAAGCTGGAAATCAAGGTCCTCGAGATAGATCTTGGTTTCGTGTGAGCCCATTGGGCCAGGGGCGAAGGTTTGAATGCTTTTCGCCATATTCCGTAGTTCAGCCATTGATAGAGGTATTTGTGGGTTATTATCAGATCCACCCACCGGTGCATCCGGTGGGATTGTCGGTTTTAGAGGCCCTAAGGGACGGCGCGGTGGTGTTGGAGGGAGTAGTGCATCTGGCATGGGCGGGGGCGGTGGAGGAGGGAGTAGGTCATCAGGTATGGGAGGAGGCAGCGGAGGCGGTGAGTTCTCAAGGTGTTTACTCATGAGACCCAAACATTTTCTCTCTTCTTCAAAGAGTTTGTTCATTGCTGATGCACGCTCTATTTTACAACTATTCAGTTGGACTTTTAACCCATCATTTTCACGTTGTAACATCATGTGCTGTTCTTGTGATTTTCTATAATCTTCTTGCAGCCTTGTGTACCGTAGTGATAATGATTCCAGGGTGTCCGTGCATTTTTCCAGCGCGTCTCGTGCCTCCCCACAATCCGCCTGAAGCGACTTGTATTGATGGTAATACGTATCCTTCTCCACCACACATTTTTCCAAATCATCTTGTGATTGGTCAAAATCCCTTTTTAACACTCTGCATTCTTCGTAGAGACTACGCGTTTGTTCAGCGCTGCCAATACTCGACTGTGTTAAACTCTTTACCTCCTGCTGTAAAGTGGCAACCTCCCTTTGTGCTGTTAAACATGATGTAGAGACAGCCCGGCGTACAGCAGTTTCAAAGTCTAGCTTGGCCTTTAACAGAAGGCTTAATTTAGCCAAACGTTTATCTCTGTCTGCTTTCTTTTCAGCCGTTGTGGTTCCAGCTGTTACAGTTTTTAATGCACTGTCCACATCTGCTTCCTCCATCAACTGTGTCTCTTCATGGTAGTTTGTGATGGGCCCTGTGAGTGAAAATAAGGCACATTCGATCCAATCTGCTTTGGTCGGGTCGTGGCCTTGAGGTGGCACAGGCTGCCCTGTATCAGAGGTGTCAGGGGTCTCACCCTCTGTGCCTGCCATCTTTTATCTGGATTTTCAGTGAAAATCAAAATAAAAGATGTTCTGTATTCGTTATTCTAAACTTTTCACTATTTGAAATAAACAGGAAAGTTTAAATGTGCACAGGACGACTGTGGAAGATGATGTGTCAGAGAAAGGAAGAGAAAGGAAAAATTTTTTAGTTATCTGGAGTGAAAACTGTACTTTTGTTTGTTATTTTAAATTCTTTGTATTTAAAATAAGCAAAAATGTTTGTCCGTACCTCTGTTATTCTAAATATTTTATTTAAAATAAACAGGAGCTATTGTTTGTGTACAGAACAAAATTAAAAGCTGGTAACTCACCATAAAATGCTGACTTTTTATGATGTTTTTTGTGAACGTGACTGTTCGTCACTCAAAGTGCACCAGGAAATGACGACACAAATAGGCGGGTCGACGCAGCGCGTCACCAGCTCTGCTGTGCTGAGCGAGGCGGAGCTCGCTACACAGATACGTGACGTCAACCAATCAATCACAGTGCTTGTAGTCCTTTTCCCAAGCAACCATGGTAAATGTAGTTTTCTAACCTTCGACCAATGAAGTACCGGAAATGACGACAAAGTGGGTTGGTCGCAACGGCGTGCGTTCCCACTACAGCGAATCAGCGTTCGCTACGAGTGATTGACAGCTCCCAGCTCTCGTTTCATCCAATCACAGCTCATAAACAAACGTGTACTTGGACACGTAGCTCTAACGTTAGCTCGCACAACAGACCACAACTTTATAGGCTCTTAAAACAACTCAAACGCTACAAATTAACTTTCCAAAATTCTGAAACATGCGGCGAACACACCTAGACAGGCCAACTTAGTTACGCTCAGTAACACAGCACTGCAGCTGTTGAACAAACACGGACTCTCTCGGAGCGCGTTTAAGGTCGGTTCCGGTCCACTTTGTCGTGGATCAGAAACTCGGGTCTGAACAGAACCGCTATCCGACACGTTCTAACAGTAATATGCTTCTTTGACCTGCTCTAAAATGTAAAATACCACAACAGCAATCTTGTAGATGTTAAATTAGCTTTCAGGCTTCTGACTCGGCGGTCAAACAAAGCTTTGTACAGGAGTCTGCGTGAACTGGACCGAACCAGAACCACCACAGACCACGGCTGACAAAACTTCACCTGAATGCTTCCAACAGCGTCTAACAGAGTTGAAACAATAATAATCTCACAGCTTCAAATGATAAAAACATGCAGAATCTGCCTGCTTTGAACACTTCCAGCCAAAAGTATTATCCTCAGAGTTTAAAACTTGGATCCGTTTATGCAAACATGACGTTACAGTTCATGAGAAACCACAGAAATCAATAAACTTTCAGAACCGGTACGAGCCACCAGATGTAAGAATTATGAGGAGGTCAATATTAATACTGACCTCTTTATCTTAATTAATTTACTTATTCAGATTGAATAGTAAATGTTCACGGATTCTGTTCTTTTTCAGTTTACCCAATATTTCTGTGGTCTTTATGATGGATAAATAAACAGAGCCATTAAGTGACAATGGACATTAACTTAGTTTGGTATGCCAGGCGACACTACCATTTATTTAAAATAAATCAACTAAATTAACACCATTACACTTGATTGACATGATTTCACTTTCTTTCAATTCAAATACGTCAGCACACTTAAATTTAACACAACAGACATAAATATTAGATGTTAAGCATATTTAGTCTGTGGGCTCTTTAACTTAAAAAATATAGTTTCCAGCTTAGGTTGAGAGGGAAAAGAAATAGGAAAGATTTATGGAGGAAGAAAAGTTAAGAGTCAGGGAGTTATCTTGATGTGTTTAACCAGAAACATGGCAGTTCTCCGGCCGATTAAAGCTACACGTTGGTACCCTTGGCAAAGCATTTGACGACTTGTTACCTCGTGAAGATGGTCAGTCTCCCTCGGTCCAGTTTGGTCAGTTCGTTTACCATTCTCAGCGTCTCCAGACGTGCGCCTTGACTCGAACCGAAAGTAACGGCAGCTCCTGGTGTTGTTTCAAGATAAGACGTTCCTTAAAGGAATGTCAATAAAAGAGAGCTTTTCAGCTGTTGAAGATGGCTTATAACTTGGCATGTTATAAGTCTTTAACTGAATGACATGGTCATTAGCGTGTTGACCAGACGATCATCAGTTCTTTGGGGAACCTCATCAGGGGTTGAGGACCTCAGCAAACTTTTTGAGAAAGTAAGATGTGAAGGTTTTAACTGAGACGTGACCCAGAAAATGTGTTCTTTCTGATTGGCCGAATGGCATCATAAGTTGATGTGAGGATGACATCAACATGTTGAAAGGGGGTCAAAAGATTAGTTTGTCAGAAAGATAAAGTGTTAGTTTCAGATGTCAGCATTTTATCATAAAACTGATTCCTTTGCTTTAACACTTTAACAAAATACTGTTGGTTTGATTAAAACAACGTCATTAAGCATCACATATGGGACCTATTAATGATAATAGCTTGATTATTAAATAGGACAAAAACAAAAGTCTTTGGGTGTCTAGATTGTCCTGAGCTCAAGCTAAAATGAATGAGATAAAGTGTTCCTTTTATCTTCACATGCAAGTTCGAGAGGAGAGGAGAAATCCTCCATGTACAACATTTTGAATTAAGCAGAGTATTTGATTTATCTGACATTAAAATGTACTGATGCTCTTACAAATAAAATTATTCATTTGATAACATTTGAATTAACAAAATTAAAAGAAGTCTCTGTGACCCGAGATTGCACCTTTGACACAGCAGTGAAACACAGTTTAACTCTCACAGAATAACACAGCTTAAAAGCACACATCATGAAAATGACAAAAGTTATTCTTTTGATCACATCAGCCTAAAATCAAAGATAGAAATAGTCTCTTATTGGTGACTATGTTATCAGATTATAGCTAAATGAATAATTTTGTAGTAAATGTCTTGCTTTACTGAGAGGTCAGTAAAGGTCATCACTGGACAGTTCAAAAACCTTAATTTGACCCTAGGTAGGTCCACTACAGAGGTATGGCGGTACATCTGCAGGAGGGCCCTCTCCCTAACCTGGTTGGTCCTCAAGGGGCCACAGAAATCAGGACCCTCGAGGAGTTGGTTCCGCCACCTGCTCCTCTCCAGGGACCCGCCACGTCACCAGAAGGAACAGCCTCACCGCTTATGCTGAGAACTGTGGCAAATTTCAGCTTGTTGGCTGAGAGGAACAAACTGGTGGCCTCAGGCCTGCCCGAGAACGTGGTAAATACCATTCAAAATGCCCGAGCTATGTCAACATAGTCTCTCTACGCCCGGAAATGACGTATTTTTGAAGCTTGGTGCATGGAAAGAAATATTATTTCTTATTCATGTGACTTGTTCCAGTTCCTCACCTTTCTTCAAGACCTGTTGGAGAAAGGTCGTTCTTTTTCAACCATTAAGGTGTTTTTATCAGCAATTTAAGTTTGTCACGAGGGCTGGGGGAGTAGGACGCCTGACGCGTACCCACTCATAATAAGATTTATGAAGGGCGTGCTAAGGAAGAGACCCCCAAGCAGGATCTTGACCCCTGGATGGGATCTTAGTATGGTCTTGGGGGCTCTCTGTGATCCCCCATTCGAACCACTGAGCGACATTAAGATAGATTTATTATATTATAAGACCGCTCTGCTACTGGCTCTGTGCTCGGTGAAACGTGTGGGTGACCTCCATGCTTTTTCCATGCACCCAATGTGTACCAGGTTTGCCCCCTGACGGGTCAAAGGTCACCCTAAGGCCTAATCCTGCGTATATCCCTAAGGTCTTGACTCTGAACCCCAGAAGTCTGGACTTTGATCTCTCTTCTTTTCCTCCTGCTCCTGTCCTCACTCAGGAACAGAAAAGGCTGAAGGCACTCTGCCCTGTGAGGGCTTTAAGCGCTTACATGCAGAAAACAGCTAAATGGAGGAAAACAAACCAACTGTTTGTGTGTTTTGCGGCCCCAGCTACTGGTAGGGCCCTATCAAAGCAGTGCCTCTCACACTGGGTGACTGAGGCCATAAAAACGGAGTACAGTAGCAAAGGTCAACAGGTTCCCTCTGGAGTGCATGCTCAATCTACTCGGGGCTTGGCCACCTTGTGGTCATTGTTCAAGGGTGTACCAGTTGCAGACATCTGTGCGGCTGTGAACTGGAGCTCAACAAATACGTTTGCAAAGCATTACAGTTTGGACGTTACTGCGTGTGATGTCACTCAGGCTGTCCTTTCTAACACACAGTAGAAAGCAACCTTGAGATGCCTATTGAATAAAGGCAGACGTTCACACTAGCATGCATTTTACTGAGCATTTCAAGGGCGTGAATGAATTACGTTCCCATAGCAATTATGTTGCACCGAGTGACTGACTGATAAGGGAACTGAAAGTTATGCACCATAACTCATGTTCCCTGAAGGAAGGGAACGAGGTGCAACATACCTGGCCCTTTTCAATTCTGAAAGCTCGGTGAAGTGCATTTTGGAGAAAGTAGGATGGGTGTCAGCACCTTAAATACCCAAAGGGCGGAGTCTTTGGCGTGACGCTGACGCCCCTGCCGTAAAGGCGTGAGTGTATTCCTTCAGGTAATCGCGCGTGGCGCAATTTCCCATAGCAATTATGTTGCACCTTGTTCCCTTCCTTCAGGGAACATGAGTTATGGTGCATAACTTTCAGATTTTCCATGTAGATCAACTTCAAAATTAAACAAACTCTGCAGAATATGGCAGTAAGAAGAAACATCTTGAACATTAGGAACACCAGAGTATGGATTGAAGCAAAACAAGGCTACAAAACTTAAGAAAGTTGACAGTGCTTTATTTATAATTATCATATACCAAAATGTACAAGGGAGGATCTGGAACCCTGGAGGACAAGGAGAGAGGTCAGTTTGGTGGAATTTAGAAGATGATGAGTAATATGATTAATTTCCTTGCAGTTGGTGTCATAGAATGTAGAGAGGATGAAGATCCAAAGGGGTTCCCAAGCAAGAGGAGGAGGTGTAGGAAAAGAGTCACAGGTGTGGCTGACTAGTGGTTTGAAGGTGGAGCAGACCTCTGAGGTAGGCCACAAGGATTGCAGTGGAGGGGGGGGGGAGGGGTTCAGAGGAGTCGTGGATCACAGGCATCAAGGCTGTAACACAAACAGAGCACAAAGAAAGTTTTAATCACGACTGTAAATCACATGTAGAGGCTAGACTCACAAATACTGGTAGGCATGTAATGCTCCAGCAATGCTTAGAGCTCTCCTGCAGCCTTATAGGCTCCTGGTGCCCATCAGGGGAAAGGGCCGCAGGTGTGGCTGATTGACACCATCTTTGGACTTCAGCAACTTCAGAAAAAACGAACTCCCACACATCTGTACCCCTGCATGGAGCCAGTATGACAGGGATCATTCATGGAGAGTGAAGAACAATTAAACTACAAGCCCTGAGAATACATGACAAGATGTCCACTGACATTTTTTGCATATTAAAATACTCATCATCACATCATAAAATTCACAAACCATCATGTTCACACAGAAATAGAGAATACAGTTTAACCTACATGTCCACTTATTCAACACAGAACTAGAGTACAGAACTGAAGTCATTTTTGTGACATACATATGAAATGTGGTTTTACGACAATTCTTATGTATAAGTATCAGAGTCAAAAACAGCCATCAGTGGCCATTACAACAGATGTAATAGCTAGATCCAAGAGCTGCATTTAAGCTTTTACATAAATCTCCATTTTGGTCTACTTCTGTCTGCGTGCTACATTTAAAATTTTCTCTTTCAGGCCAAGTTATTTTTTTCATTCATTCAACCTTTATTTAAACAGATAAGTCACACTGAGCCTCAAAGACTCATTTACAAGTGAGATCTGTTGGACAGACAATGAAAATGGTAAAAAATAACACATAGGGCCTCATGCAAGAACATGTTCATATTTTTATCCTAAATTTCTCTTACTTTTGTTCGTACGAAGCGTTCGTACGAACATGCCACGTCAGATTCAACAAACTCTTCTATCCTCAGGAAAAGTGTGTATATGAGCTGCGTAAATATGATGAATCCCACCTGTTCTATTCACCTGCTCGTGCACGCGGAGAGGTTATTTACATAATTCCCACCCCTCAAAACACCATATAAGGCTACGTTTCCTGCCTCAGAGCGCAGGAAGTGTCCATTCATTCAAAATCGAGAAGTAAAAAGAAGAACTTTACACGTTCGGAGATTGAAGTTCTGCTCTCAGTCGCGCTGTCGCGCACCGCTACCCCCACCCCCCCGCAAGTGTCGGATGTGTTTTTGAACAAAAGCATTTTAAAATGTCTCGAAACTACAGTTAACTTCATATTAATATTAGTGCATGTTGTGTCTCCCGTGGGTCGTACAGTATCAGAAATCAAGAATAAATGGTTTGATCTGAAAATGGCTTCAAGAAAACGTCTCGCCGCAGCACGGTGCTCTATGACAGGAGGTGGTCAAGGAAAAGTCTGCGCTACCGAGATGGATGGAAAAATAAATGCCATGCGCACCTTGCGCAAGACGCGTGCCAACAGCATGCGTGTTCAAGCTGTGATAAAGCCGAGGACCCACTCAAACGTGCGGCGCGCACGGACCATCCCCGGGGCACGGGGGGGGGGGCCCGGGCACCACGCGCGGGAGCGCACGGTGGTCGACGT
>JBBPBX010040908.1:0-29133 GCA_038048925.1 Garcialebias charrua
GTCAGATTTAAAACTGGCTTACTGCGTATGCCAACTTTAACTACTTCATGTGCCCTCCCCACCAGCTTAGACATCACCTCATCAGCCTGTTCAGCCACAGGGATGTCTTTCTTTCTCATATAAGTTAACATCATAACCTCCCACTCTTGGACTGAACATGAATCATGATCCCCTTTAAAACTCACAGGTTCTTTCACATCAGGGCGAACAATGACATTTAACATGGCAGACTCGTTAGCTGTAGCTCCAACAACCCCTGGACCCACTGTATTACTCAAACGGGTCTCAATGCAAGCTGCAATACTTTCACCTATTGAAACTCCAATTCGTGAATCTATGTCACTCAAAAATCTACCATCAACATCACACTGTGCAGCTTCAGCAGTGTTGTTAACTCTTTCACTCACATAAACAAAATTTGATTTTGGTGTGGATGTTTCTGGGTTATTCAAAATCAAACCCCTACCTCTGGCAACTGCAGGCATAGGAGTAAACATTTCAAACCCCCTCCCCCTACCAAAATAATTATTGCTTGCCATAACTCAGCCCTTAATGATCAAAAGCAACAAAAAATAAAAATATATAATATAATAATAATTTTCAGTTATTATTATTAATTATTATTATTATTAATTATTATTAATTTGATCACTTACAAATTAAACACGAGCAAAAGTGCACCTTCAACAAATCAACAAGAAAAACCTGAATGAAAAAGCTGTAAAAACATTAAAACTTATTTTGTCTCAAAGTGCCCCCTCCTTCAGAGAGCGCAGCGCAGAGAGAGAGAGAGAGAAAAAGAAAGGAGAAAAAAAAGACTTCCTGTATCATAGTGCAGCCACAGCGCTGCACAATCAACACAAAACAGTTAAAATGAATAAAAAAATAGCTCCACACTTTTCAGACTGGCCACTGCACTACCAGAGCAGCGAAGAATCCACACGGGGCTGCGGCACCGGGTCTGATGAACGGGATGCGCGCGCAGCGCACCAACTGCCGCGGCTCCAGGGTGTAGACGCAGCCCACCAACTGCCGAGGCTCCAGAAAGTAGACGCAGCCACTCGCGCTGGCGTAGTTGAAGAACGGGTCACAGGCACCAATGTAACCTCATCAAATGGTGAATTCGTTCAGAATAATTCAGGTCTGCGTTGTGTTATTAAGGACCAGGAGACAGGATGAGGTGAAACGTTGTTTATCTGTACAGAACAGAATATGGACTGATCAGAAATCAGGTTCATCACAGCGGGTACAGCACCTTATGAGGAAAATCATTTCATGTCAGCATCAAGCTAACATAATATTTTACTGGAGCGTTTAACTCAGTGGACCTACCTCATGCCCATCTCGTATGAACTGGCAATGAGATGTCTGTGTTCACAATATTTATAACCGCCAATCAGCCAGAGGGGGCGCTGTTTCACCCATTACACATGAACCTAAACTTGGAAGTAATGACAAGTGGAATTATATTCAATATTAACTATGTTACATATATATATATATATATATATATATATATATATATATATATATATATATATATATATATATATATATATATATATATATATATATATATATATCGGCAAAGAAGCTTGTTTCAGGGCAACTCAATCTATTTTGTCCAGGAGCAAAATGAAAAACAGATTCAAGGCAAAACACATTTGAAGAATGGAGAGACAAGACTAAACAGAACATGTCTCACAAGGAGAAACTTTGTGGTGACATACCAGCACCAGCTCAGGACTGTTGTGGGACTGTCAGACAGATTAGACTCACTTCTTGACATGCAAAATGTCTCTGCCAAAACATTCTTCAGGCACAGTACAGTGGAATCACTTTAAAAAGTTTTTTTGTTGTTTGTTTGTAAGTTTCTTGCTGGGAAAAAATAAACAAACAAAAAAATTATAGAAACATTATTGGATGAGTGGAGTGCAAAGAGCAGAAAGTTCTTTTCAACATAAAAGTCGACTTTGACTTCATTTTCTCACAATACTTTATATTTAGAAGACTTATTAAGTACTTGTAGAGGAAAAACATGTAGTAAATTCCCTGATGCATGCTCAATAATCCAGGTAGAAAAATCCAAAAAAGCTAAGTCTGGTCCTCTGGACATTCAAAAAACAAAACAAAACAAAGCAAAAAACCAAAACTGTAGAAACGTTTTGTCTTTCGTCCGAAAGACTTCCTCAGTCTGAGAAGCTGTGTTCAGCTCAGTCTTATAAATAGCACCCTCCCACAGTGGATCAACCAGTTGGCTGATGACAGCCGAAACCAGCTGCTCACATGATCAAGGAGGACCATCAGCCTGACGATGGACTGAGCTGAACACAGCTTCTCAGACTGAGGAAGTCTTTCGGACGAAAGACAAAACGTTTCTACAGTTTTGGTTTTTTGCTTTGTTTTGTTTTGTTTTTTGAATGTCCAGAGGACCAGACTTAGCTTTTTTGGATGTAGTAAATTGATTTAAAATTTGAAATTCTTATGATGAAAACCCTTAAATTCTCTGATATGTACAGACATTTTTCTTGTGTTGGAATTTCCATGAGTTTAGATCAGTTGTAATAAACCACGTCAACTTCCTGTCAGACTAATAATGTTGTCAACAGGAAATCAAACATCACGCAGCATCCTCATGCAAATACATGGAGGCTTTAAAAATAAAGTTCAACTGTTTGAATTGAGGATCCTGATGCATCAAAGTCCATGCTCAATAATCCAGGTATAAAATCCAACAATATTCAGTCAGGTCATTTGAACAGTTTCTTTTTTTTTTGTGATGAGATGTTTCACCTTCCATCCAGAAGGCTTCATTATTCTGAGGAAACACCAAACAAAACTTCTTCTCCCCCAACAGCTTAGTCCAAAGTGAAAAAAACAGTTACCGGTATGTTGGTGCTAAGATGGTCTCTGGGACATGCCCTCTCCTCTTGTGCCCACCCTCTCCCTCATCGACAGTCATGTTAAACTAGTTCAAAACACCAAAGTACATACTCAATAATTCAGTTAGAAAATTTAAAAAAGTTAAGTCAGGTCCTCTGGACAGTTTTTAAAAAAAATTTGATTTAAATTTTCTCCGGATGTACTTTGTAGGATGAACGTGTACAAAGGTGGAAAAGCTGAAATTAAATTAAAATGTCCATTTTAAAATATATAAAAATACATTTTCAAACAAGCAGTTCTGGTTCAGGAAACATGAGTCACATGATTAGAGCTGTAGAACATTGATGGTTTGATAAAATGATGGAACTGTTTATTAAACAGGAAGAGCAGAGCTGAACAAGATCCGGAGCTCAGATTTTATCTGAACCTCAAATATCACAAGTTTACCATCTGAAATGAACACGGAAAGGAGGCCAAGACATAAGAATTGAATTTAAATTGTTTTAAAAGTATAAATAAAGTAAGTTAAATTGATTTTTTATGTCCACGTTGGTTTACTTATATGAACACATTTTTTTAACGTGACCCCACTGTAACTACAATGGTCAGATAAATATACAATATTTAACACAACTAATATGAAAGTAGCTAAGGTAGTTCCTCTTTTTAAAAATGGTGATAAATGTGTGTTCAACAATTATAGACCTATATCCTTATTACCACAGTTTTCAAAAATTCTTGAAAAACTATTTGTGAACAGACTCAATTTATAGATAAATAAAATATTATAAGCAACAGTCAATATGGGTTTAGAGCAAAAAACTCTACATCAATGGCTCTCATGGAATTAATGGAACAAATAACTACTGCTGTCGATCAAAAACAATATTGTGTCAGTATTTTTGTTGATTTAAAAAAAGCATTTGATATTATTGATCACACCATTCTCCTTGAAAAATTTAAAAAATATGGTATTAGAGGACCAGCATTACAGTGGGTATCTAGCTATTTGAAAGATAGGAAACAGTTTGTACAGATAAATGATGTAAGATCTGACCTCTGTAATATCACATGTGGAGTTCCTCAAGACTAAAGCTATTTATTTTATATTTTGGTAAATGTGTCAGGACTCCTTAAATGTGTCCTTTTTGCTGATGATACGACATTTTTTTTGTTTAGGTGAAGATATAGAACACATGTTGGAATTGATAAAGACAGAATTTGTCAAAATACAAACTTTGTTTAAAATCAATTAATTACAGGTAGTCCTCGACTTATGATGCCCTCGACTTACAACGTTTCAGACTTACGTCACGCATCTCATAAAAAATAAAAATAAATAAAAAATATTTATTTTATTTTTTAAATAAATAAATAAATGTACAGTACTGTACAGTTACCAAGCACTTAGCCTATCCTAACACAGTTTTTAAAGATGAAGGAGTGAGATGAATTGTCTCCCTCCTCCCTAGAAGGCTCCAGTCACATAAAGGGAGCTAGCTCCCTTTATGTGAAAGGGAGACAATTCCACTCACTTCTTCATCTTTAAAAACTGTGTTAGGATAGGCTAAGTGCTTGGTAACTGTACAGTACTGTACATTTATTTATTTAAATAAAAAAATTGTATGTGATCCGACTTACGTTATTTTTGACTTACGAACGGTGCGTAGGAACGGAACTCGTTCGTAAGTCGAGGACTACCTGTATCATTAAATCTAGAAAAAAAAATACATGATATTCAGTAATAAAAAGAAAACTGTTGATTTTCCATTTAAAATTGAGGGTGTTGAGATTTGTTGAGTGAATGAGGTGAAGTTTGTGGGTGTTATCACTTGATTTGATTTGATGTTTATTCATTCATTTTAAAAGTACAATACGACAGGAAATGAGCCGAAGGGAGAGGGATGTGGTCGTAAGATGGAGTGAGTCGCACTTGCCAGTGCTCCGGTTAAAACTTATTTTTTAGTACCACCAAGCCCTCTACATCATTTTTTTTGCCTATTATCACGCACACAACTTCCATCAAACATCTCTTTTAAAGATTTTAAATTAAAAATGTCTAAAAAGTCGAGAAGATCGAAGAAGGACGCTGAGAAAGATGACGCTGGCCTAATAACCCTCGAGGCAATTACCTCGCTGCTCGAGGAACACCGCGCGGCTCTGTCAGCTGAGTTCAAACAAACTTTTCACCAGCTGGATCTCAAACTGGACCAGACCCGGCTGGCGGTGGAGGAACACGGCCAGCGTGTGTCATCACTGGAACTTGTCACTAACGACCTGAGCCAGCGCATGTCGGAGGTGGAAAACACCTGCTCAACTCTCCAGGAGGAAAACGCCAGACTAAAATCTAAACTAGCAGATTTAGAAAGTCGAAGCAGACGGCAAAATATTCGTGTGCTGGGTTTACCGGAGTCTATTGAGAGCGGACGTCCTACAGATTTCTTCTCCAACCTGCTGTGTGACATCTTCGGGCGTGACACGCTTACTTCTCCACCCGAACTGGACCAGGCCCATCGAACCCTCGCCCCGAAACCCGCCTCGGACCAGCGGCCGCGCCCGGTTATCCTGCAAGTGCACCGGGTCCAGGTGAAGGAGCTCATGATCAGGGAGGCTCGACGCAGAGGCAGGCTTGAATACCAGGGAAAACCGGTGCGGATCGTGGAGGATTACTCCCCAGAAGTCCTTAACCAGCGCGTGGAATATAAGGACGTGATGGCTGCGCTGTACTCTCTGGGCTTAAAACCTGCTCTGCTTTTTCCTGCTCGACTCCGCGTGACTTTACCTGATGGAAACAGAAAGTGGCTGGGCTCGGTCGAGGAGGCGCAGAAGTTCATTGACACCTTTCAGGCTTCATAGCGCAAGTAATATTTAAACTTTTTCTTTGACTGATGAGCAACGCGCTGTTCCCGCACTGGCTTTGATTATTACACTAAACTATTGTTTACATGAGGTGACGAACAGATGAGCAGGACTCTGCTCATACTCTCATTATCTGAGACTTTTTAGTTTTTACTGCGGCTTTTTTGGTTTTTGTATTTAAGCACATAAATAATTGAAGTATTCTTGTATAAAAATGGGTGAAATATATAATGTTTTCAATATATTATTTTGAACTATTAACATTTTTCCTCTTCTCGTTTACCTGTTGATCTTGAGCTGAATTTTGGGTTAGTCCTGGATTGATTGATAATTAATTTGAGATTAGGATTAATTTAACTTTAGGTTTGTATATGTGTGCGTGATTACCGGTACACATTTATGTGTATACATTTTTTTGGCCTTGCATACCTTAAACTAGTTTGTGAGGTGCTTTTTAATCCCCCCCCCCCCTTTTTATGATACTGGAGCCCTAGTTTAAAAGCTAGACAGGACAGGAGTTACCTCAGCCTTTACAGCGCAAGTACAGTAATATTTAACTTTTCTTTTGACTGATGTGCAACGCGCTGTTCCCGCACTGGCTTTGTCTATGTTTAGACTAAACTTTTGTTTACATGAGGTGACGAACAGATTAGCAGGACTCTGCCCATACTCTGATTATCTTAGACTTTCCTTTTTTTGGTGGGGCTTTTTGGTTCTGTATTTAGGCACATAAATAATTGAAGTAGGCCTATTCATGTATAAAAATGGGTGAAATATATAATGTTTTCAATATATTATTTTGAACTATTAACATTTTTCCTCTTCCTGTATACCTGTTGACTATCTTGAATTGAATCTTGAATTGGTCTTGGACTGATTGAAGATTTAATTTAGGATTAGGATTAATTTAACTTTGTTTATATGTATGTGCGTGATCACACATCTATGTGTACATTTTTGGCCTTGCATGAGGTGCTTATACAATTTTTTTCCCTTTTATGATACTGGAGCACTAGTTTAAAAGTTAGACAGGAGACTTATTTTTAATTTCTATGGAGCTTGCTGCTTCTGTCTGTTGCAGCTGTCCAGGGTGGGAAAGGGAGGGGGGTGGGGGGTCCATCACTGCCATTAATTTATATTTTCTTTCACTTTGCCAAGAACTGCACAGCCATCAACACATTAGACTGTATTACCTACCTTTCTTATACAAATTATTAGTAATATGAGTGGTCAGTTGGTGTTGTCAAGCTGGAACGTCAAAGGTTTGAACCACCCCGTCAAGAGAAGGAAGGTGCTTTCTCATTTAAAACAGTTAAAAACAGGCATTGCTTTCCTGCAGGAGACTCATATTAGAAGTGACGATAGCAAACGATTACTGCAAACATGGCACGGGCAGAGTTTCCATTCCTCCTTTCGAGCAAAGGCTCGGGGCGTCTCGATCCTCATCAGTCAAGACATTTCATTTGAACCATTTCAAGTTAACTCAGATAAATATGGTCGTTTTGTGATTGTTTCCGGTAAATTGTACAACACACCAGTAGTGCTAGTTAACGTTTATGCCCCAAATACGGATGATGTTGGTTTCTTTGAGAAATTATTTTCACTGCTCCCGGACCTAAACACATATTCATTGATACTCAGTGGTGACTTGAATTGCTGGTTGGACCCAGTCTTGGACAGATCCTCTACAAACCCTGCCACAGCCAGCAGGTCGTCCCACACTATTCGTGCCTTTTTATCTAAATATGGCCTGTGCGATGTATGGCGTTTTTTACACCCAGCTGAGAGAGAATATTCTTTTTTTTCTCATGTTCATCACTCGTACTCGAGGATCGATTACTTTTTCATAGACAACAAACTTCTTCCCTCTGTCCGTGGCTGTGACTACCACAGTATTGTCATCTCAGACCATGCACCTGTCACTCTGTCTCTGTCCCTCCCTGACATTCCTATAAGGAGTAGACAGTGGAGATTCAATTCAACGTTACTGTCAAACAATGATTTTGTTACATTTATAGAAAAAGAAATAACCTTCTTTCTATCCATAAACAGAACTCCTGGGATCCCACTGTCAACAGTTTGGGATACCCTTAAGGCCTATCTTAGGGGACAAATCATTTCATATACCGCCCGGCTGAGGCAAAAATCTCAAAAAGAAAGAACTGATTTAGCCCAGCAGATAAAAGAAATTGATCAACAATATGCTCAAAACAAATGCCCTAATCTGTACAAAAAAAAGTAGAACTCAAAACTAAGTTTGATTTATTGTCTACATACTCAATAGAACAATCACTTTTGAAAAGTAAATCATCATTTTACATACATGGAGAAAAGTCAGGAAAACTACTGGCAAATCAGTTGAAGGGTGCCATGGCTAAACAAATCATCCCTAAGATCCAATTAGAGAACGGCACCACAACTCTAGATCATTTACAAATTAACAGAGCATTTAAGGACTTTTATTCCCATTTATATACTTCAGAATCCCAAACCAACAAGAATTTATCTTCTCAGTTTTTCGAAAAGACCAACATGCCAAAACTCACACCCAACCTGAAAGATGCACTGGAGATCCCAATATCCCTGACAGAAATTGTGTCAGCTGTATCGGTAATGCAGTCTGGCAAATGTCCGGGTCCTGACGGCTTCCCTGCTGAATTTTTAAAGAAATTTTCTTCATTACTTTCCCCACTCCTACACTCGGTTCTCTTAGAGTCATTTGACCAAGGATCCCTTCCGAAATCTTTTTTAGAGGCCTGCATTACCCTCATTGCAAAGAAAGGAAAAGACCCAACTCACTGTTCCTCTTATCGACCAATCTCCCTTTTAAATACAGACGCCAAAATTTTAGCCAAAGTTCTTGCTCAAAGGTTGGAAAAGATCCTTCCTTTCATCATATCAAAAGACCAGACTGGATTCATTAAAGGCAGGCACTCCTTTTTTAATATCAGACGCCTTTTGGACATTATTTATTCTCCTTCGGATACTGTTCCTGAGTGTGTTATTTCCCTTGATGCGGAGAAAGCATTTGATCGGGTTGAATGGGACTACTTGTTTAATGTTCTTGACAAATTTGGTTTTGGCCCCAATTTCATTACATGGGTGCAATTAATTTATTCACATCCCACCGCAACCATTCGGACCAACTCTCAGATATCAAAACCATTCAGTCTACATCGAGGAACTCGCCAGGGATGCCCACTGAGCCCTTTGCTCTTTGACCTGGCAATTGAACCTCTTGCCACTGCTTTGCGGTCCTGTGACACAATTTCAGGAATCTGGAGAGGCGATATGGAGCACAAGGTCTCCCTTTATGCTGATGACCTTTTACTTTTCATTTCTCATCCGACTGACACGCTGCCTTCCGTTTTATCATTACTTGAGGAATTTGGAATAAATTCTGGTTACAAATTAAACTTGAGTAAAAGTGTAATTTTCCCTGTCAATACCCTGGCGCAGACTCTTGACTTTAGTAAATGGCCTTTTAAAATTGAGAAGATAAAATTCTCTTACCTGGGTGTTACAGTTACGAGGAGGTATAAAGATTTATATCAAGAAAACTTTGTCTCTCTGTTGAATCAGACAAAGCAGGCATTATCCCGATGGTCACCGCTTTCCACTTCCCTCATAGGCCGTATTAACTCAGTCAAGATGGTCACTTTACCTAAGTTTTTATATCTTTTTCAAAATATTCCTGTTTTTATCCCTGGTTCATTCTTTGTTCAGTTAGATTCCATCATTTCATCATATCTGTGGCAAGGAAAACGTCCACGCTTAAATAAGACACATCTCCAAAAAACTAAGGCCGCAGGCGGTCTTGCCCTTCCAAATTTCCGCTTTTATTATTGGGCAGCAAACTTGCACTGTCTAGCATTCTGGTCATTCTATTACAACAGGCCTGACAGCCCTGACTGGGTAGAGATGGAGTCACAGTGTTCTGGGAAATGGTCCTCCGTGGCTTTCTTGGGATCCTCACTCCCGCTTCCACCACTTACAACTGTTATAAATCCAGTTATAAAACACTCACTAAAAATCTGGGCACAATTTCGTAAATGTTTCAATTTCTCTAGTTTCTCTCTCTATAGCCCTATCATGTCTAACCAACTTTTCAAACCCTCATCTCAGGACTCTGTTTTTAAAGAATGGCAAAGAAGGGGTATAGTACGCTTCAATGACTTGTTTCTCAATAACACTTTAGCTTCATTTCAACAACTATGTGAAAAATTTAGTCTTCCCCAGTCCAATTTTTTTAGGTATCTCCAAATACGGCACTTTATTACTCTTCATTTGTCCAGCCTCTCCATTTCAACTGATAGCAGTATTGTTGACACTATTCTTTCTCTAGACCCAAATAAAAAACAGTCCATTTCATTCATTTACAGTAAACTATTGGATTTGAAGCGTGCTTCCTCAGATAAAATCAAAGCTGCTTGGGAAGAGGATCTTGGCTCCTCTATTTCAGAGGACTCTTGGACCTCCATACTGAGACTGGTGAGCTCCAGTTCTCTCTGTGCTAGACATTGTCTAATACAATTTAAAGTGGTGCACAGAGCTCACATCTCTAAACTGAAATTGTCCTCTATGTATCCTGATGTCAGCCCATACTGTGTGAGATGCAAACATGCTGAAGCCTCTCTCTCCCATATGTTTTGGTTTTGCCCATCTCTGAACAAATATTGGCGGGAAATCTTTCAGACTTTATCACGTGTACTAGATACACGTCTGAATCCTGACCCACTGATTGCTCTGTTTGGTCTTGTAGAGGGCATGACAAACCTAAATAAAAACCAACAACACGTAATATCGTTCACCTCTCTCCTGGCCAGACGAGCTATTTTGCTAAGGTGGAAAGAACCGTCTCCACCCACTCACGCTCAGTGGTTGGCTGACATCATGTCCTGTTTAAAGCTGGAGAAAATCAGATTCACACTCCAACAGAAAGAGGGTAAATTTGAGAATGTTTGGGGACCTTTCCTGAATTTATTCCAGTCTCTTTGACAACACTACTCATTCAGGTTAATGCAGTCTCTTGGCTATTTTACCTTTTATTTATTTTTTCCCTTTCCTTATGGCAGTGATTTGGTAGGGATTATTTTATTTTATTTTATTTGTTTTATTTTATTTATTTATTTTCCTTTGGTGTGGATTAGGGTGTACATGTTGCAGCTCAGATTGACTAGGTTTGATGGTCTTCACCAATGGTTACATACGGATGTTTCATTGTCATCTTTGCTGTTTAATTATGTTGTGTTTTTTTTTTGTTGGAAAAAAAAAAGAAAAATTCAATAAAAAAATCTTGAATCTGAAAAGTACAATACAAGACAGTTTCATCAGGTACAAGAATACAAGTAGGATAAAATGAAGGGAGCAGAAAGAAGATGAAATCTTATTATATCTGCCCCTTATTTCACAGTTTGTTCAACCAATGATAACCTTCAAACTACATCACAGAATGAATAATTCTACTTAATTTTTCTAACTGTAATACACAAACTACATCACAAAATGAATAATTCTACTTAATTTTCCTAACTGTAATACACAAACTACATCACAAAATGAATAATTCTACTTAATTTTTCTAACTGTAATACACAAACTACATCACAAAATGAATAATTCTACTTAATTTTTTCTAACTGTAATACACAAACTACGTCACAAAATGAATAACTCTACTTAATTTTTCTAACTGTAATACACAAACGCACTAAGCTACATCATAAGTACAACATAAGTGTAATACACAAACACACTAAGTTACATCATATATAGTTTTTGAGCAAGTCCTTTTTGACCTTTTTCTTAAATGTATACATTGATTTTGCATTTTTAACATCACTCTCCAGAGCATTCCACAATCGAACTCCCTGAATTGAGGTAGACCGTCCCTTTAAGCTGGTTCTGAATTGTGGTTTGATGAATATCTCTGTCCCTTTGAGATTGTAACAACTTTGTCTTTTTATAAAATTTCTTTGGATATTTAAAGGTAATGTGTTATTATGAGCCCTATACATAACTGATAAAATACTATATTCTACCAATTCCTGGAATTTCAATAAGTTTAGCTGAAGAAACAAGGTGTTTGATGGGTGACTGAAATGTTTTCTGGTGATTACTCTTACAGCTCTCTTTTGTAAAATAAAAACAGGCTTTGTAATTGTTTTGCACGCTTTTCCCCAAACCTCAATACAATAGATTAAATGTGGAGCAATGATTGTGTTATACAACATATGCAGAGCTTTATCAATTAAAAAATCCCTGACTTTATACAGTACTGCAATTGATCTAGCTATTTTTGTTTTAATGGAATTTACATGATGTTTCCATGTCAGTTTGTCATCAATGATAACACCCAGAAACTTCACTTCACTCACTTTACAGATCACAACATCTTCAATTTCAAATGGATCGTCATCAACAATTCTCTTTTTGTTACTGAATATCATGTAATTAGTTTTATCTAAATTCAAAGATAATTTGTTTAATTTAAACCAAGTTTGTATTTTTATAAATTCTGTTTTCATCATATCCAAAATCTGTTTTATGTCTTTACCCGAACAGAAAAATGTGGTGTCATCGGCAAAAAGAACACATTTAAGAAGTCCTGACACATTTACCAAGTCATTCACATATAAAATAAATAACTTTGGTCCAAGCACAGAGCCCTGAGGAACTCCACAATTGATATCACGGAGGTCAGATCTAACATCATTTATTTGCACAAACTGTTTCCTATCTTTCAAATAGCTAGATACCCACTGTAATGCTGGTCCTCTAATACCATATTTATTTAGTTTTTCAAGGAGAATGGTGTGGTCAATGGTATCAAATGCTTTTTTAGATCAACAAAAACACTAACACAGTACTGTTTATGATCGACAGCATTAGTTATTTGTTCCATTAAATCCATGAGAGCCATTGATGTAGAGTTTTTCCTTTTAAACCCATACGGACTTCTATTAAAATATTTTGTTTATCAATAAATTGATCCAATCTGGTCACAAATAGTTTTTCTAGAAATTTTGAGAACTGTGGTAATAAGGATATATGCCTATGATTATTGAATACACATTTATCACCATTTTTAAAAAGAGGAATTACCTTTGCTACTTTCATGTTATCTGGAAATATTCCTGTTGAAAAAGATAAATTGCATATATATGTAAACGGTTCAATAACATAACTCATTATTTCTTTTACGAACATCATATCCATGTCCACCCAGTCTTTTGATCTCTTGTCTGAGAGATTTTTTACCATTTTCATAATTTCCTCTTTGTTAGTTCCATTAAGAAAAATACTGTTGGTGCAACTTTTAATTGAATGACACACATTATTATCTACTTTTGGTATTTTAGCTGCAAGGCTTGATCCAATATTTACAAAATATTGATTAAATTCATTTACGATATCATTCTCATCATGTATTTCTTTGTCATCTTTCACAAAATATTTTGCAATGTTCGTTTTCGCTTTATGACTTTTTAGAACATCATTTATTACTCGCCATGTTGTTTTAGTGTCACCATTGCTCTTGTTTAATAAATCACTATAGTATTCTTTCTTGCATTTTCTTATAATCATTACCAATTTATTTTTATATTTTTTATATTTTTCTTCAGCTTGTTGTGTTCTCGTTTTTAAGAAACATGAATACAAGTAATTTTTTTTTACAAGCATTTCTCAACCCTTTAGTCATCCAAGGTTGGTCAACAATATTTCTTTTTCTACGATTTCTTTGCACACAATTCTTTTCATACATCCATCCATCCATCCATTTTCGTCCGCTTATCCGGGGTCGGGTCGCGGGGGTAGCAACCTAAGTAGGGAGGCCCAGACTTCCCTCTCCCCAGCCACTTGGAGCAGCTCCTCTGGGGGAATCCCAAGGCGTTCCCAGGCCAGCCGAGAAACATAGTCCCTCCAGCGTGTCCTGGGTCTTCCTCTGGGTCTCCTCCCGGTGGGACATGCCCGGAACACCTCACCAGGGAGGCGTCCAGGAGGCATCCTAACCAGATGCCCGAGCCACCTCAACTGGCTCCTCTCGATGTGGAGAAGCAGCGGCTCTACTCCGAGTCCCTCCCGGATGACTGAGCTTCTCACCCTATCTCTAAGGGAGAGTCCAGACACCCTGCGGAGAAAACTCATTTCAGCCGCTTGTATCCGAGATCTCGTTCTTTCGGTCACAACCCAAAGCTCATGACCATAGATGAGGGTGGGAACGTAGATCGATCGGTAAATTGAGAGCTTTGCCTTTCGACTCAGCTCTCTCTTCACCACGACAGACCGGTACAGCGCCCGCTTCACTGCGGATGCTGCACCTATCCGCCTATCGATCTCACGCTCCAGTTTTCCCTCATTCGTGAACAAGACCCCGAGATACTTAAACTCCTCCACTTGGGGCAGGACCTCCTCCCCGACCTGGAGAGGGCACTCTACCCTTTTCCGGCTCAAGACCATGGCCTCGGATTTGGAGGAACTGATCCTCATCCCGGCCGCATCACACTCGGCTGCAAACCGCTCCAGCGAAAGCTGTAGATCACGACCTGATGAAGCCAATAGGACCACATCATCTGCAAAAAACAGAGAAGCGATTCTAAGGCCACCAAAACGGATCCTCTCAACACCTTGGCTGCGCCTAGAAATTCTGTCCATAAAAGTTATGAACAGAATCGGTGACAAAGGGCAACCTTGGCGGAGTCCAACTCTCACTGGAAACGAGCCTGACTTACTGCCGGCAATGCGGACCAAGCTCTGACACCGGTCGTACAGGGACCTAACAGCCCATATCAATGGGCCTGGTACCCCATACTCCCGGAGTACCCCCCACAGAACCCCCCGAGGGACGCGGTCGAATGCCTTTTCCAAGTCCACAAAGCACATGTAAACTGGTTGGGCAAACTCCCACGTACCCTCCAGGACCCTGCTGAGGGTGTAGAGCTGGTCCAGTGTTCCACGACCAGCACGAAAACCACACTGTTCCTCCTGAATCCGAGGTTCGACTATCCGACGGACCCTCCTCTCCAGAACACCTGAATAGACCTTACCAGGGAGGCTTAAGAGTGTGATCCCCCTATAGTTGGAACACAATCTACGGTCCCCCTTTTTGAATAGGGGGAACCACCACCCCAGTCTGCCAATCCAAGGGATATTTTCATACAGAGCTTCTAAAATATTCATAAATTCATCATATGATCTGTTAACATCATCAATATACACGTCCTTCCAGTTTTGCTTCTGTAAATCATCTTTTAATTGATCCATAGCTTTTTTTGATGTGTTTATTATTTTTTTCTTAATTGTAACTTCTTTTGTAATGTTTTGATCATTTCTGTAGATAGTGAAAACTGGTAAATGATCACTTAAATCAGTTGTTAAGATACCACCTGTCACATCCCCATTTGTTATATTTGTGAAAATGTTGTCAATTATCGTAGCACTATGAGTTGTAATTCTTGTTGGTTTTGATATTAACGGATAAAGATTTAAACTATACATTGAATTTAGAAATGTGCTGATGTTATTTGAATCTGTTTTATTTCCCAGGTCAATATTAAAGTCTCCACACAAGAAAACTTTTTTATTTAAACTCTTTTCCAATAGTTGTATGATTTTATCGGTGAATATTTCTATATTTGATCCTGGTGATCGATATACACAACTTATGGATATGTTTTTAGCATTTTCGTTTAATATTTCTATTGTTATTATTTCCATAAGATTGTCAACAATTATTGACATTTCATTAATTATTCTACACTTTATTTCATTTTTGACAAATAGAGCTACTCCACCACCTTTTTTATTGTTTCTGTTTAAATGATATAATTCATATCCTTCGATGTGAACATTATTTTTGTTTTCATCATTAAGCCATGTCTCTGACAGTGCTATTAATGTAAAAGTTCTGTTTAACTGTTTTAAATAATCTGTTATTTTGGATATATTTGCATTTATACTTCTACTATTGATGTGAATAATAGAGAGATCTCCATTTGTTATATTGATGTCATTAAACTGTTCTTCATTGTAGTATTCAGTCTTTTATAGCAGGATAAAAGTTTGCATCAATCACATCTTCAACAATGTATATTTTAAATTCTGAGTCTTCATTTGTTGTTGTCATGTTTTAATGTATTTGTTTGTTTGTTCATTTTTGTCAATTTTTGTGTATGAACATGTGATAGTGATTGGTGATTTGTCATTTTTGAGCTCATCAAAATGTGTCTAAGTCTTTCAGATCTTTTATTATTTTAGCTTGAGAATTTTCATGTATTTTGATCCATATGTTTCCGTTTCTTGTCCAAGTTTTTCTTATTTTTTTGTTCTTTTTCAACAACCTTGCTGCATGTGCAATGTTTGCGTTTTTTTGTTAGGTGTTCATTCATGTAGACATTAGTGTTTGTGAGTTTCTTTGACTGCATCATTACACTGTATCTTTGATTCCTTCCAATGAATCTGACGACTACTGATTGTTTAAGTTTGTTAGCTCTATTGGGCAGTGTGTAACAGGTGGGGCTAACATTGGGGGTTAACATCAACAGTAAGTCTCTTCAAGACCATGGCCTCGGACTTGGAGGAACTGCATCATTACCCTGTTACAGTTCTTCACTTTTAATCAACTCCTACTAAACTGGCGGGAAAACCACCCAACACCGCCTTATATACCAACACCACATCCGGTCCTCTGGACCTTTCACATTAAAAGCATCCTGTAACACATTCGGTCCACTGGGTGTGAGTAGAGCCCCCTAGTGGTCCACCACACACGCCCCCCCAGAACACCCAGTAAGGTCCATCACTAGTCCCGCATTTTAGGTTTGATTAAACGACCAGAACGGCTGAACCTGGGCCCTGCAGAACCAGTCTGATGAAGCGGAGGGCTCCGAGGAGGGCCTGCAGAAGATTCGGGCTCCAATGGACGTTGAGAGTCTCTGGCAGGGGGACAGCAGTCCGTTAACAATGTGGATGGAGGTCTGCCCCTGCGAGGAGCCTGGGCCGTAACAACCTGATCATCTGACATAACATGAGCTGGTTTAAGCCTATCGATACAGACAGTCTCAGTACGACCCCCTAAATCTAAAAGGAAATGTTTTGGACCTGGTTGAAGAACCCGAAACGGTCCATCATACAAAGGCTGTAGTGGTGTCCTGTGTGCATTGTGTTTGACAAAAACAAATTTAGAGGACTCCAGACTCTTAGGGACAAATGACTGCGGTAAACAATGGTGTACCGGGCCGGGGACACGAAAAGGGGCCTCCTGAGGTGAAAAATGGAGCAACGGTGGAGCAAACTGTGGTGAGGGTACCTCAGGTAAAAACTCACCGGGGACGCGCACAGGTTGACCGAAAACCAGTTCAGCCGGGGAAGAGCTCAGGTCCTCTTTGGTTGCGGTACGTAAACCCAACAAAACCCAGGGAAGACGGTCAATCCAGTTGTCACCGGTCAATGCAGCACGCAGTGCAACTTTCAATGATCTGTGAAACCGTTCACACAAACCATTAGCTTGGGGGTTGACTTACTGACTTACTGACTCTCTTCAACAACTTGGGGGTTAACATCATGTTTAATGTTAATGTCTTTGCCATTTAAGAAAGTGACTACCTGATTCTCCAGAGACTGCAGTTGTTCTGGTAGTCCTCCTTCACTCGTGTTAACGCCTTTAGTTACATCTGCCGATGTCCAGCGTTTAAGCTCGAGTCCAGAAATTACCAGATTCTCGCCTCTTATGTATTGTTCCATGTCATCACACTTTTGTTCCAATTGAGCTAATCGATATCGTTTCTCTCTGATGATCTCCTGAGCTTTCATTTGATTCATCTTCTCTACTAGTTGAGTAATGTTTTTTTGCTCAGCTCTCAAACTTGCAAGTTCCATAGTGAGAAAATCTATTGCTTTTTTCAATTCCTCCATTAACTCCAAATTTTTATCCACCAAGTTATGACTCCCCGACTCCTGTCTCGGCGGCTCCTGTTTCTTTTTTTTCCCAGGACTCATCTTGCCTGCTTCTTCTGGCCTGGATACAGAAATTCACTGTTCCACAGTAACTCGCTCGCCGATCTGCTCCCGTCCATAGCAACTCGCTCGCTGCTCTGCTCCCGTCCATAGCAACTCGCTCGTTGCTCTGCTCATGTCCAACAGTAACCAGCTAGTTGTTCTGCTCATGTCCACAGCAACTCGCTCACTGCTCTGTTCCCGTCCGTCCATAGCAACTCGATCGCTGCTCTGCTCCCGTCACAGCAACTCGCACGTTGCTCTGCTCTCGTCCACAGCAACTCGCTTGCTGCTCTGCTCCCGTCCAACAGCAACTCGCTCGTTGCTCTGCTCACGTCCAACAGCAACTCACTCGCTGTTCTGCTCCCGTCCACAGCAACTCGCTCGTTGCTCTGCTCATGTCCAACAGTAACCAGCTAGTTGTTCTGCTCACGTCCACAGCAACTCGCTCATTGCTCTGTTCCCGTCCGTCCATAGCAACTCGATCGCTGCTCTGCTCCCGTCACAGCAACTCGCACGTTGCTCTGCTCTCGTCCACAGCAACTCGCTTGCTGCTCTGCTCCCGTCCAATAGCAACTCGCTCGTTGCTCTGCTCACGTCCAACAGCAACTCACTCGCTGTTCTGCTCCCGTCCAACAGCTACTTGCTCGTTGCTCTGCTCCCGTCCAACAGCTACTCGCTCGTTGTTCTGCTCCAGTCCAACAGCAACTCGCTCGCTGCTCTGTTCACGTCCAACAGCAACTCGCTCGTTTCTCTGCTCACGTCCAACAGCAACCAGCTTGCTGCATTGCTCCCATCCACCAGCAGCTCGCTCACTGCTCTGCTCACGTCCAACAGCAACCAGCTTGCTGCACTGCTCCCGTTCAACAGCAACTCGCTCACTGCTCTGCTCACGTCCAACAGCAACCAGCTTGCTACACTGCTCCCATCCAACAGCAACTCGCTCGTTGCTCTGCTCACGTCCAACAGGAACCAGCTTGTTGCATTGCTCCCATCCAACAGCAACTCGCTCGTTGCTCTGCTCACGTCCAATAGCAACTAGCTTGCTGCTCTGCTCACGTCCACAGCAAACAGCTTAGCGCAGGTCCTGTCCACCAGCAACTAGTTCAGCTCAGCTCTCGTCCATCTGGGGCCTGGATGTAATTTATTGTTCCCCAGCAGCACTCCAATGCCTCTCTGGCCTCACCAGCTCACAGACTACAGATCAGACCACAGACCTCAGATCGTCAGCCCGTAGCAACAATCCCCAACTCCGTGGTGTTTTGCCGCATTAGTTTTTATCAGCAGCACATGGCTAGCGTTAGCTTGTAGCCTGTAGCCTCCACTCACAGATTTGTTGTTTTCTTTCACTGCAACAAAGCACCTCCAGCGTGCCGGCCCGCGTTTCTTCGTAACAACCAGCGTATTTTTCCGGTTTATTTGTTAACGAAGCCCGCAGCTCCGCAGCTCCGCAGCTCCGACACTTGGTTACGGTGACCCAGCTCAGTTAGCTTTGATTAGCCCGGTTTGTAGCTACGCTAGGCTAACTCTCGGCAAAAACTCACGGACACGTTGGCTTGTAGATTCACAGTTCTGGATCGCATGTTCCAGTCCAATTTCCGCAGCTTTTTCAGCGCTCCTCTCTGCACATCCAGCGCAAAAAACTGTGAGTACAAGCTCTCCAAATACTACTTTTGGAGGTAGTACTGGCAGGAGCTTGACTAAGTACGTCTTCTCCACCCAGCTGATGACAAACTGATGTGGAAACAACACATAAATTCTGTAAGAATAAAAATAGTTAAATCTATTGCAGTACTGTACAAAGTCAGAGACTTATTAAATGATAAAGCTCTGTATTTGTTGTATAACACAATCATTGTTCCACACTTAATCTATTGTATTGATGTTTGGGGGAAAGCGTGTAAAACAATCACAAAGCCTATTTTTGTTTTACAGAAAAGAGCTGTAAGAATTATCACTAGAAAACATTACTGTCATCCATCAAGTACATTATTTTATCAACTGAAATTATTGAATTCCATGATTTGGTAGAATATAATATTTTATCAGTTTTGTAGGCTATAGGGCTCAGAATAACACATTACTATTACTGGAAGATTAATATTGTTTGAACTGATTGTTTGAAAAAAGGGGCAGATATAATAAGATGTTTTCTTCTTTCTGCTACCTTTCATTTTTTTATATTTTGTACGTTATCATTTATGGGATTGTTTTGTATTGTATTTTTTGTTTTAAAAAAAGAACAAATTTAGCAAACATAAACAAACTAATGTTTTTGAGGGAGTAGTGGTACATTGGTTTGAGAAGGTGAGCCTGTGAATGAAAGCTCACAGACTCGATCCCCCGGACTGACAACAAAAGTCTGAGTAAATTATCCACATCTGCCTCCACACTCATTTGACCTACACTAGGCCCTTGAGCAAGGTCTTTAATCCTCCCCCATCTGTTCCGCAGGTGCCCTAAGTTGCATCTCTCTGCTCCACTCATGGGGACTGTAGTATCTTGGTGGTGGTTGCATCAGGAAGGGCATTTATATATATATATATATATATATATATATATATATATATATATATATATATATATATATATATATATATATATATATATATATTAGGGGTGTAACGGTACGCTAAAATCACATTTCGGTTCGGTTCAATTACAAGGAGGGCTCGGTTCGGTTTATTTTCGGTTTATTTTCGGTACAAAAAAAAAAGACAAAATAAAGACTTACAAAATGTTTATTTTGAAAATATGCCAAAAATATGTTTGTATTGTATTGTAGTAATAAATAAAAGTGACCCATTTGGATGATATTTTAAATAAACAGCACTCTACAATAAATAAATTATATTAAAAATAATAAAAATCTTAATGAATACAATAACAGTCAGAACCAGAACAATAAGCAGCAACAGACTGTTTACAATCTTAACTAATAAAGTTTTTGTCCAGTAGCACCAGTGTGGCTGTATTTGTCCTCATTACTCACAACCTCTTCTTGGTGGGACTGGTCCTGGAACAGTTCCAGAGTTCAATTCAGTCATCACACACTTCTTAGCTGCAGCAGGTGATCTCTGGTGGATTTCCCTGAAGTGGAAGGAGAGCAGCTACCTCTGTAACTGGAAATACTGGAAATAAAACACAGAGGTAAAAAAATAAGTTAATAAGATTATAATTTTAAATAATAATAAATTATAAATAATAATTATAATAAAAGAACAATACCTCTTGAACGGTTGAATATCTCACTCATCATCAGGGCAGGGTTTAAATCAGCTCCAGGACTTGTTGACCATCAGTTTTAGTTTTTTCATAAAGAGCTGAACTTTTTGACTTAAGTGTTGACGTGATGGATGTCTCATAGCAAGGATCAACTGTGCATTAAAAACTTTCAGACTTAGATTCAGAGCTTTAAAAACTCATACAGTTTGTGTTATTGATCTGGACCCATCTAAATTACCTGATGAAGTTGTTTAAATGCAGCTGTGTTGTTAGCGCACTTTGTAGAAGTTGTTTAAATGCAGCTGTGTGGTTAGCGTACTTTGTAACAGCTCGTTCACGTTCTGATGACGTAGTTTCCAGCGCGTTCACGTTAGACGTGTTGCTGCTGCAGATCCAGTCTTCATGAAAAAACGTCCACACACACAGCTTTGTGCGCTCGTCTTTTAACAAGAAAACCATAACGTTAACAAACAGGAAACCGCAGCGAGAAGCTAACGGCTAATGCTGCGCGTGCTGCGAGATAATAGCTCCGTGCTGAAACGCGCCCAGGAAATTTTGTTCCGCGGCGCACATATTAACATTCAATGAGTGAAAAAATAACCGTTTCGGTACAGCACGTTCGGTTCGGTCCACCTCCGTACCTTTTCGGTTCGGTACACCAACTACAACCGTTACATGCCTAATATATATATATATACAGTGATGTCACTAACGCGTTACTTTGTAACGCGTTACTCTGGTCGGACCACTTTTTTCAGTAACGTGTAATCTAACGCGTTACTATTTCTAAATCTAGTAATCAGATTAAAGTTAATCACTACAAATTATTGTGCGTTACTTTTTTGTCATTTTCTGTAGAACATTAATTTTATTTTATTTCGCCAATGCGTTTCGGGGGGAACGATTTAAAAAAAGACAGGAGTGACGTCAGTCTATGCAACCACCCGGTGTTATTGTCTTGTAGCACACGTTAGCATTAGCATCTCGCTGCGGTCTCCTGTTTCTTTAGGAACGTTGTGACTTTCTTGTTAAAAACACGAGCGCACATCCAAAACTGTGTGTGGACGGAGACTGGATCTGCAGCAGACAACACGTCTAACTTGAACGGACTTACGACGTGATCCGAACGTGAACGAAGAGCAGCAGCTTATAAACACCGCTAACAGAGCAGCAGCAGCATTAAAACAGCCTTCAGGTAGTTCAGATCAGTCCAGATCAATAACACAAATTGTAGGACTTTTTAAAGCTCTGGATCTACGTCTGAAATGTTGTTGATGTGCAAGCTTTAAATTAACTGAGCGTCTCTACCACGTCTTCCATCACGTCCATCATGTCAACACCAGCCAAAAAGTTCATCACTTTATGAAAAAACTGATGTCAACAAGTCCTGGAGCTGAATAAATCCCTGCCCTGATGGTGACCGAGAGATCCAACCACCTCAACCGTTCAAGAAGAGGTGTTGTTCTTTTATTAATATTATATATAATTAACCTTTTTAATTTAAAATGATAATCTTATTAACTCTTTTTATTTATTTTTTACCTGTTTTTGTGTTATTTCCAGTCTGAGAAAGAGGTAGCAGCTGTCTTTTTCCTCTTCAGGGACATCCACCTGCAGCTAAGAAGTGTGTGATGATGACCCTGATGCATGCTCAATAATCCAGGTAGAAAAATCTAAAAAAGCTAAGTCTGGTCCTCTGGACATTCAAAAAACAAAACAGAGCAAAAAAAAAAACTGTAGAAACGTTTTATCTTTCGTCCAAAAGACTTCCTCAGTCTGAGATGCTGTATTCATCTCAATCTTATAAATAGCACCCTCTCACAGTGGATCAACCAGTTTGCTGATGACAGCTGAAACCAGCTGCTCACGTGATCAAGGAGGACCATCAGCCTAACAATGGATAGTTAGCACCCTGATGGTTGTTTGCTATTCACAGAGGGCTGAGTGATACTAGCAATAACAGCATTGTAAGAGGGGGACAGTTGAACCCGGAGGCCTCCACCTCTGTTTAATGATGGACGGTTTCTTTTCACAAAGATGGCCTCCTTTACTCCTCTCTCAAACCATTGTTCCTCTCTATCAAGGATGTGAACATCTTCATCCCTGAAAGAGTGACCGCTGACGTGGAGATGAGGGTAGACTGCAGAGTCCTGAACTGATGATGTTGATCTTCTGTGCTGGGTCATCCTTTTGGCCAGTGGCTCATGCTTTTATTTATTTTCATACAAACGTATTGTTTACGTGACACATTTTCAAAATAAACATTTTTATAAGTCTTTTTTGTAAAAATATTTGTTTAGTGAAGTCAAGAATGACACTATTTTTATATAAAGCAAGTATTTCTTTATTCATTCAACCTTCATTTATGTTATTGAAATCAAGAAATACTACCTTATTTTTTATATAAAGTATTTATGTTTAATGAACTCAGACTATTTTAGGTTTTATAAAAACAAGTATTTATGTTTAATGAAGTCAAGAAAGACTACTGTATTTTTTTTTGAATATTTTTTATTAGTAATTATTTTATTAAAACATTTAAATTTTTTGTGACAGAGGGTTCTTGTCAGCGGCTGCTGAAAGTAACTAATAAAGTAACTTAGTAATCTAACTTAGTTACTTTCAAATCAAGTAATCAGTAACTTAACTAAGTTACTTTTACCAAGGACTAATCAGTAACTTAACTAAGTTACTTAATAATAATAATAATAATAATAATAATAAACTTTATTTGTATAGCACCTTCCTACAATGCCTTGCATTGACCAAGGTGCTTAACAGGATAAAAAGATGAATAAACTGGAACAATAAATCAGTGAAAATAGAATAAGAAACAACAGCAATAAAAGAAGGCAATGGAAATAAAAATGCTACATACTAAAATACCAAAAGTAATAAAAGTTACACACTGAAAGCTTTTTTGAACAAGTGGGTCTTCAGTCTGGTTTTGAACAGAGTCAGATCAGAGGTGGCACGCAGCTCAAGGGGGAGACTGTTCCAGGCTTTTGGGCCGGCAACAGAAAAGGACCGGTCTCCCCATTGTTTGTACCTTGAGCGAGGCACCTCCAGCAGGTGTTGACTGGCAGAGCGTAAATCTCTGCCGGGCTGATGGGCTTTCAAAAGTTCTGAGATGTACAGAGGAGCAAGTCCATTCAGAGCTTTGAAAACAAACAGGAGCAGCTTGAACTGTATCCTGAACTGAACCGGGAGCCAGTGTAGAGAGGACAGGACAGGAGTGATGTGTTCATATTTTCGTGTGTTGGTCAAAAAGCGCGCGGCAGAGTTCTGTACAAGCTGTAAACGGGAGATGGAGGATTGATTAATACCAACATACAAAGCATTACAATAATCAAGTCTGGAGGTCACAAAGGCATGGATGGCCTTCTCCAGATCACCACGGCTGAGAAATGACTTGACTTTGGAGAGCAGACGGAGCTGGAAAAAGCTGGTCTTGACAACAGAACTGATCTGTTTATCAAACTTTAAGTTGGAGTCAAGCTGCACTCCAAGATTTCTGACCACCAGGTTGAAGTGGGGGAGGGGAAAACCAACACTGGGACTGGGAAGGATGTTGCTGGTGTCATCGGGTGCACCAAATAAAATGCATTCAGTTTTATCTGTGTTTAGGTGGAGGAAGTTTTGAGAGAGCCAGTGCTAACTAAGTTACTTTTTCAATGTAACTATGCCATCACTGTATATATGTTTATTAAATTTGTTCATTTTTTTACAAAAGAAACACAATACAAGACAATCCCATTAATGATACGTACACAATGTAAAAAAAAATGAAAGGAAGCAGAAAGAAGAATAAATCTTATTATATCTGCCCCTTTTTTCAAACAATCAGATTAAACAATAATAATATTTCACCAGTAGTACAAAATGACTAACTCTTTCTAATTTTCTAATACTAATACGTAACTAATAATCGATACAAAACACATTAATAATATTTCACCAGTAGTACAAAATGACTAATTCTTTCTAATTTTCTAATACTAATACATAATTAAAAATTGATACAAAGCACATTAATAATCTTCCACCAGTAGTACAAAATGACTAACTCTTTCTAATTTTCTAATACTAATACATTACTAATAAATAATACAATACACATTATGCTAATTCATATATATTTTTTCAACAAATTCCTTTTGATCATTTTTTTAAATGTAAACAGTGACTTGGCATTTTTAACTACATTCTCCAAGCCATTCCATAATCTAATTCCCTGGATTGAGGTAGAACGTCCCTTCAAGCTAGTTCTGAATTGTGGTTTTACAAACATCTCTGTCCCCTTAAGATTATAACAACTTTGTCTTTTAACAAAGTGCATTTGGATATTTAAAGGTAATTTGTTGTTCTGAGCCCTATACATAATTGATAAAATATTATAATCAACCAAATCATGGAACTTCAATAATTTCAGTTGATAAAATAATGTACTGGATGGATGACAGTAATGTTTTCTAGTGATAATTCTTACAGCTCTTTTCTGTAATACAAAAATAGGCTTTGTGATTGTTTTACACGCTTTCCCCCAAACATCAATACAATAGATTAAGTGTGGAACAATGATTGTGTTATACAACAAATACAGAGCTTTATCATTCAATAGGTCTCTGACCTTGTATAGTACTGCAATCGATTTAGCTATTTTTATTCTTACAGAATTTATGTGTTGTTTCCATGTCAGTTTGTCATCAATAATAACACCCAAAAACTTCACCTCACTCACTCTACAAATCTCAACACCCTCAATTTTGAGTGGAACATCAACAGTTTTCTTTTTATTACTGAATATCATGTAATTAGTTTTTTCTAGATTTAATGATAATTTATTGATTTTAAACCAAGTTTGTATTTTGGTAAATTCTGTCTTTATCAATTCCAACATTTGTTCTATATCTTCACCTAAACAGAAAAAAGTGGTATCATCAGCAAAAAGTATACATTTAAGGAGTCCTGACACATTTACCAAGTCATTCACATATAAAATAAATAGCTTTGGTCCAAGCACAGAGCCCTGGGGAACTCCACATGTGATATTACAGAGGTCAGATCTTACATCATTTATTTGTACAAATTGTTTCCTATCTTTCAAATAGCTAGATACCCACTGTAATGCTGGTCCTCTAATACCATATTTGTTCAGTTTTTCAAGGAGAATGGTGTGATCAATAGTATCGAATGCTTTTTTTAAATCAACAAAAATACTGACACAATATTGTTTTTGATCGACAGCAGTAGTTATTTGTTCCATTAATTCCATGAGAGCCATTGATGTAGAGTTTTTAGCTCTGAACCCATATTGACTGTTGCTTAGAATATTTTGTTTGTCTATAAATTGATCTAGTCTGTTCACAAATAGTTTTTCAAGAATTTTAGAAAACTGTGGTAACAAGGATATAGGTCTATAATTGTTGAACACACATTTATCACCATTTTTAAAAAGAGGAACTACCTTAGCTACTTTCATATTATCTGGAAATATTCCTGTTGAAAATGATAAGTTACATATATATGTAAACGGCTCAATAACATGGCTCATTATATCCTTTACAAACATCATATCCATGTCCACCCAGTCCTTTGATCTCTTGTCTGTAAGATTTTTTACTACCTTCATTATTTCCTCTTTGTTAGTTCCATTTAGAAAAATACTGTTTGCACAGCCTGTAATTGAATGGCTCACATTATTATCTACTTTTGGTATTTTAGCTGCAAGGCTTGATCCAACATTCACAAAATATTGATTAAATCCATTGACAATTTCATTTTCATCATAAACTTCATCTTTTTCTTTTACAAAATATTTTGAAATACTAGTTTTTGCTTTATGATTCTTCATAACACTATTCATTACTCGCCATGTTGCTTTCATATCACCATTACTTTTATCTAATAATTTACTATAATATTCTTTCTTATGTTTCCTTATAATCCCTACTAATTTATTTTTATACTTTTTATATTTTTCTTCAGCGTTTTGACTTCGCAATTTCAAGAAACACGAATACAAATAATTCTTTTTTTTACAAGCATTTCTCAACCCTTTTGTCATCCATGGTTGGTCAACAATTTTTCTCTTTGTGTAATTTGTTTGTACACAATTTTTTTCATACAGAGTTTCCAAGATATTCATAAACTCATCATATGATCTGTTCACATCATCAACATACACTTTATTCCAGTCTTGTTTATCTAGATCCTCTTTTAATTTTTCCATAACTTTTTTTGATGTGTTTATGATCTTTTTCTTTGCGTTAACTTCTTTTGTGATACTTTGATCATTTTTATAGATTGTGAAAACTGGTAAATGATCACTTAAGTCGGTCGTTAAGATACCACCTATCACCTCTCCGTCTGTTATATTTGTGAAAATATTATCAATTATTGTGGCACTATGAGTTGTAATTCTTGTTGGCTTGGATATCAATGGATACATATTTAAACTGTACATTGAATTTATAAATGTACTGATGTTATTTGAATCTGTTTTATTTCCCATATCAATGTTAAAGTCTCCACACAGAAAAACTTTTTTATTAAAACTCTTCTCCAATAGCTCCAGGATTTTATCAGTGAATATTTCTATATTTGATCCTGGTGATCTATATACACAACTTATTATTATGTTTTTATCATTTTTGTTTATTATTTCTATTGTTATCATTTCCATAAGATTATCAACTATTATTGACATTTCATTATTTAGTTTACATTTTAATTCATTTTTAACATATAAAGCGACACCACCGCCTCTCTTATTATTTCTGTTCATGTGAAATAATTCATACCCTTCAATGTGAATATTACTTGTGTTATCGTCATTGAGCCATGTCTCTGACAGTGCTATTATCGTAAAAGTTCTATTTAACTGTTTTAAGTAATCTGTTATGTTGGATATATTTGCATTTATACTTCTGCTGTTAATGTGAATAATAGAGAGAACTCCATTTGTTATATTGATGTCATTAAATTGCTCTTCATTGTAGTATTCGCTATCTTTTATTACTGGAAAAAAGTTAGCATCAATAACATCATTAACATTATATATTTTAGGTTCTGAGTCTTCGTATGTTGTCATGTTTTAATGTATTTGATGTATTTGTTCATTTCAGTTGTTTCATTGATTTGTACTTTGTCCTCCTCTGTGCTCCTCTAGATCCTTCAGTTCTTTTATCATTTTAGGGTTAGCCCCTACATGTGTTTTGATAAAGATGTTTCCATTTCTTGTCCACGTTGATGCTATTTTGTGTTGGCTTCTTAGCCACCTTGCTTCCTTTGCAATTCTTCCGTTTTTTTTTGTTAGATGTTCATTTATGTACGTTTTTGTTCCCTTCAGTAGGTGTGATTGACTAATTACATAGTTTCTAAACTTCCTGCTAACGAATTCGACAACTACCGACGGTTTGGTATTTGGTGTTTTACTGGGCAGGGTGTAACAGAACGAAATGTCCTCATATTTTATGTCAAAGTAATTGTCCCATAAAAAATTAACTACAGTCTCCTCCAGAGTCTCTAGTTCTTCCTGTGGTGCATCCTCAGTTGGGCCAGTGTTAGTGAGAGCATGTTTAAATGTCCGACACTTACTAACATCAAGTCCTGTGATCACCACGTTGTTCTTTTTTGTGTATTTTTCCATGTCTTCTATTTTTTCTTCCAGTTCAGCTATTTTATTGTCTTTGCTGGTTATCAGATCTTTCAGTTGTCTTATTTCATCAACCAGATTGGCCTGTGAATCAATTTTTTCTGATAATTTTGATAGTTTTTCATTTATACTGTTTAGTGATTTTTTAAAGTCTTCCATTTCTGCTGAGTTGTTTTCCGCCGACTCTGGTGACTTTTGACCACCTTTTTTTGACTCAGGTGATTTTTGTCCACCTCTTTTCGGCATTACTTACAGAGTTTGTAGTCTAGTGGTAGCAGGTCTCTGGTTGATGGTTTGTTTACTGAACCACGTGGCTCTTCCACGAGGCTCACAGGCCTAATGATGGTGGTTGTGGCCCAGTGCCCAGATCAGCAGTTAGTTCAGAACTCACGGTCTCAGCAGAACTCACGGTCTCAGCAGCCCGCAGCAGTCCCCTGGCTCGCCCACGGCGCACGGCTCAGATCGAAGCCTCATGTGATGTCCACTGTTCACGGCGCTTGGATCAGCTCGAAGCC
>JBBPBX010040909.1:8885-29132 GCA_038048925.1 Garcialebias charrua
ATTACACACATGAATATGTTCAGGTTTTGTAGGCATGACAGAACCCAAGTGCAGACAAGAACTCTCACAGGGAGCCAGAAGTTTTAAAGAAGGAGTGTTTAATGAACAACAAAAAGGCAGTCTGTGTAGCAAAAATCATAAAGCAGTCTGTGTGTAGCAAAAACACTTACATGACTTGGGGAACACAGGGGAAGACCAAACGATGCGGCTACACTGACTTAGACACAGAACTGGGCTTTTATACTCAGACAACTCATAGACAAGACGAGACAAATCACAAACACCTGGGGACAATTAACTAGAAACAATTAACTAGACACACAGAGCAGGACTGGGAAGACTAAAACATGAAGTAAACTAGGAAGACTGGAGGTTAAGCTAATAGAAAATATCCATCCATCCATCCATCCATCTTCTTCCGCTTATCCGGGGTCGGGTCGCGGGGGTAGCAGCCTAAGTAGGGAGGCCCAGACTTCCCTCTCCCCAGCCACTTGGAGCAGCTCCTCCGGGGGAATCCCAAGGCGTTCCCAGGCCAGCCGAGAAACATAGTCCCTCCAGCGCGTCCTGGGTCTTCCTCTGGGTCTCCTCCCGGTGGGACATGCCCGGAACACCTCACCAGGGAGGCGTCCAGGAGGCATCCTAACCAGATGCCCGAGCCACCTCAACTGGCTCCTCTCGATGTGGAGAAGCAGCGGCTCTACTCCGAGTCCCTCCCGGATGACTGAGCTTCTCACCCTATCTCTAAGGGAGAGTCCAGCCACCCTGCGGAGAAAACTCATTTCAGCCGCTTGTATCCGAGATCTTGTTCTTTCGGTCATAACCCAAAGCTCATGACCATAGATGAGGGTGGGAACGTAGATCGATCGGTAAATTGAGAGCTTTGCCTTTTGACTCAGCTCTCTCTTCACCACGACAGACCGGTACAGCGCCCGCTTCACTGCGGACGCTGCACCTATCCGCCTATCGATCTCACGCTCCAGTTTTCCCTCATTCGTGAACAAGATCCCGAGATACTTAAACTCCTCCACTTGGGGCAGGACCTCCTCCCCGACCCGGAGAGGGCATGCTACCCTTTTCCGGCTCAAGACCATGGCCTCGGATTTGGAGGAACTGATCCTCATCCCGGCCGCATCACACTCGGCTGCAAACCGCTCCAGTGAAAGTTGTAAATCACGAACTGATGAAGCCAGTAGGACCACATCATCTGCAAAAAACAGAGAAGCGATTCTAAGGTCACCAAAACGGATCCTCTCAACACCTTGGCTGCGCCTAGAAATTCTGTCCATAAAAGTTATGAACAGAATCGGTGACAAAGGGCAACCTTGGCGGAGTCCAACTCTCACCGGAAACGAGCCTGACTTACTGCCGGCAATGCGGACCAAGCTCTGACACCGGTCGTACAGGGACCTAACAGCCCTTATCAAAGGGCCTGGTACCCCATACTCCCGGAGTACCCCCCACAGAACCCCCCGAGGGACGCGGTCGAATGCCTTCTCCAAGTCCACAAAGCACATGTAAACTGGTTGGGCAAACTCCCACGCACCCTCCAGGACCCTGCTGAGGGTGTAGAGCTGGTCCAGTGTTCCACGACCAGGACGAAAACCACACTGCTCCTCCTGAATCCGAGGTTCGACTATCCGACGGACCCTCCTCTCCAGAACCCCTGAATAGACCTTACCAGGGAGGCTTAAGAGTGTGATCCCCCTATAGTTGGAACACACCCTACGGTCCCCCTTTTTAAATAGGGGAACCACCACCCCAGTCTGCCAATCCAAGGGAACTGCCCCCGATGTCCACGCGATATTGCAGAGTCGCGTAAGCCAACACAACCCTACAACATCCAGAGCCCTAAGGAACTCCGGGCGAATCTCATCCACCCCCGGAGCCTTGCCACCGCGGAGCTTTTTAACCACCTCGGCGACCTCAGCACCAGAGATCGGAGAACCCGACCCAAAGTCCCCAGGCTCTGCTTCCTCAGTGGAAGACGTGCCAGTAGGATTGAGGAGGTCTTCGAAGTATTCCGCCCACCGACTCACAACATCCCGAGTTGAGGTCAGTAGCACGCCACCTCCACCATAAATGGTGTTGGTCTCGTACCTCTTTCCCCCCCTGAGACGCCGGATGGTGGACCAGAATCGCCTCGAAGCCGTACGGAAGTCATTCTCCATGGCCTCTCCGAACTCCTCCCACGCCCGAGTTTTTGCCTCAGCAACCACCCGAGCCGCATGCCGCTTGGACTGCCGGTACCTATCAGCTGCTTCCGGGGTCCCACAAGCCAAAAAGGCCCAATAGGACTCCTTCTTCAGCCTGACAGCATCCCTCACTGCCGGTGTCCACCACCGGGTTCGAGGGTTGCCACCACGACAGGCACCAACAACCTTGCGGCCACAGCTCCGATAAGCTGCCTCGACAATAGAGGCGCGGAACACGGCCCACTCGGACTCCATGTCCCCCGCCTCCCTTGGAACGTGTTCAAAGCTCTCCCGGAGGTGGGAGTTAAAGCTCCGTCTTACGGGAGACTCTGCCAGACGTTCCCAGCAGACCCTCACAATACGTTTGGGTCTGCCAGGTCTGACCGGCATCCTCCCCCACCATCGGAGCCAACTCACCACCAGGTAGTGGTCAGTTGACAGCTCCGCCCCTCTCCTCACCCGAGTGTCCAAGACATGCGGCCGCAGATCAGATGAGACGACAACAAAGTCGATCATCGAACTGCGACCTAGGGTGTCCTGGTGCCAAGAGCACATATGGACACCCTTATGCTTAAACATGGTGTTCGTTATGGACAATCCATGACGAGCACAGAAGTCCAATAACAGAACACCACTCTGGTTCAGATCAGGGGGGCCGTTCCTCCCAACCACACCCCTCCAGGTCTCACTGTCATTGCCCACGTGAGCGTTGAAGTCCCCCAGTAGAACAAGGGAGTCCCCAGGAGGCGCACTCTCCAATACCCCCTCCAAGGACTCCAAAAAGGGTGGGTAGTCTGAGCTGCCGTTTGGTGCATAGGCACAAACAACAGTCAGAGCCCGTCCCCCCACACGTAGGCGAAGGGAGGCTACCCTCTCGTTCACCGGGGTGAACCCCAACGTACAGGCACCAAGATGGGGGGCAACCAGTATGCCCACTCCTGCTCGGCGCCTCTCACCAGGGGCAACTCCAGAGTGGAAGAGTGTCCAACCCCTCTCAAGGAAACTGGTTCCAGAGCCAGAGCCATGCGTTGAGGTGAGTCCGACTATTTCTAGTCGGAACCTCTCAACCTCACACACTAGCTCAGGCTCCTTCCCCACCAGAGAGGTGACATTCCATGTCCCAATGGCCAGCTTCTGTAGCCGAGGATCAGACCGCCAGGGTCCCCGCCCTCGGCCACCACCCATCTCACATTGCACCCGACCCCTTTGGCCCCTCCCACAGGTGGTGAGCCCATGGGAAGGGGGACCCACGTCTCCTCTTCGGGCTGTGCCCGGCCGGGCTCCATGGGTAAAAGCCCGGCCACCAGGCGCTCGCCAGCGTGCCCCACCTCCGGGCCTGGCTCCAGAGTGGGGCCCCGGTGACCCGCGTCCGGGCGAGGGAAAACTTAGTCCATTAATTGTACTCATCATAGGGGTTTTTGGGCTGCACTTTGTGTGGTCCCTCACCTAGGACCTGTCTGCCTTGGGGGCAATAGAAAATAAACAGAGACTAAACTGAAGGTTTACAACTAAGAGACAGAACGGTTAATAGTAAATAAACAGAGACTAAATAGACAGAAACTGGAGGTTAACCTAAACACTAGAGGCTAAAACAAGGTGTAACTAAAAGCAAAACTGGGAAACTACCTGAAACATGAAGTACACTAGGATGACTGGAGGATACAACTAAGTAATAAAATCAGGAGGGAAACTAATAAATTACAAGGGGAACAGACAGGAACAACAGATAAGAACAACAAATGTCCACTAGATGGTTCCATGGTATAGAGCTGTCATCGGGCCGGAAATCCACGGCCCTACCCTACCCGAGCCCTAAGTTTAATTACCCAAGCCCGAGGGAGCCCGCTGATTTCCTAGAAATCACCGCCCGACCCGACCCTACCCGATTAAAAAAAAACAACAACAAAAAAAAAAAAAAAACACTACGTTTATTTATTAAGCTTTTACTGCGTTCTCCCACTCAGCAAAAGAACTTGATGTTGTTCTTCTTTGTTTTGATGGAGGAGGAGGAGGTGTGAGCGCGCTGCTCGCAGACAGTTTGCTGTGGAAGCTTCAGGAATGTCAGGAATGCGGCAACTTGTTCCGCCGCAGAGAGCAGTGTGCGCGGACGTGAGCGTGCACCTGACGCACGTCAGCTGGTGACATAATTTTGAGCTCGTTAAAGTTAGGCCACAGAAATAATGCAACTCTCTGCAAGTCGTGGATAATAATTTTGCGCTCCAGCACTTCTGCATGACATGTCGCGCAGAAACACCTGCTGCGGAGAGTCTGTGTGAGGAGGACTGGCAGTGTTGCTTCAGTTTCTCATTCCAGAGACAAACCAGGTTGGTGGGATATTTGTCACCCTCCAGTTCTCTCTGTGCACGGTAAAATGGTTCGAGAAATGTCACTAAAAAGTCCAGCATGTCGGGGGAGACGCTGTCAGGCGCGCGCCGCGCGCCTGCTCTCTGGCTGAGTTGCCAATTTAGTGGCTGCGCGCTGCGGTTTTCACCATCTAAATTCACTCTATTAATTATTTCCTCATCAATAAACTTACTGCCTTATATTCTTTACAAGCAGATTAAAACAATTTTATATTGTGTGCATTTTTATTTAGTTTTGTTTGTGCTGTATGATTAAAAAAACCACATCAAAGCCCGAGCCCGACCCGCGGCCCGCCAATCAAACCAAAAATATGGCCCGAGCCCGACCCGAAGTCGGGTCGGGCTCGGGTAGGGTCGGGCTCGGGCAAAGAAACGACACCTCTACCATGGTACCATCCTTACAGTGGTGCCATGGTTCCATCCTCACAGTACCCCCCTCTCAAGGACACCCCCAGGTGTCCAAGAAATAACACCCAAAAAACCAGGGCGGACGGAGGGAGGCAACAGCAAGGAAGGAGGACACGAGGAAGACAAGGGACACAAGGACGACACAAGGACAAGGGGCAAACAAAACCAAAAAAACGATAGGGCGGACGGCAGACCGGCCATCAGGCAGGAGCCGGTCGGGAGGTCGCCCATCAGGTCGCCCATCAGGCAGGAGCCGGTCGGGTGGTCGACCGGGAGGCTACCCATCAGGCAGGAGCCGGTCGGGCGGTCGACCGGGAGGTCACCCATCAGGCAGGAGCCGGTCGGGCGGTCGACCGGGAGGGCTCGAGATGGCCGCCGGTGGCGGCAAGACGGCTTCTGCGAGCGTAGCGACGTCCTTGACGACATCAAGCGTTGCGACATCTCCAGATGTCGTCGAACGTTGCGACATCTCCGATGTCGTCGAGCGTTGCGACATCCCAGATGTCGTCGAGCGTTGCGACATCCCAGATGTCGTCGAGCGTTGCGACATCTCCGATGTCGTCGAGCGTTGCGACATCCCAGATGTCGTCGAGCGTTGCGACATCCCAGATGTCGTCGAGCGTTAAGACCTCGAGCATTGAGATGAGTTCGTCGAGCGTTGCGACATCCCCAATGTCGTCGAGCGTTAAGACCTCGAGCATTGAGATGAGTTCGTCGAGCGTTGCGACATCCCCGATGTCGTCGAGCGTTAAGACCTCGAGCATTGAGATGAGTTCGTCGAGCGTTGCGACATCCCCGATGTCGTCGAGCGTTAAGACCTCGAGCATTGAGATGACTTTGTCGAGCGTTGCGACATCCCCGATGTCGTCGAGCGTTAAGACCTCGAGCATTGAGATGAGTTCGTCGAGCGTTGCGACATCCCCGATGTCGCCGAGCGTTAAGACCTCGAGCATTGAGATGAGTTCGTCGAGCGTTAAGACCTCGAGCATTGAGATGAGTTTGTCGAGCGTTAAGACCTCGAGCATTGAGATGAGTTCGTCGAGCGTTGCGACATCCGAGTTAGTCGAGCGGAGAGACATCCCCGATGTCGTCGAGCGCCGAGTCGACGAGCGGAGAGACATCCCCGATGTCGTCGAGCGCCGAGTCGACGAGCGTTGCGACATCCCCGATGTCGTCGAGCGCCGAGACGTCGAGCGTTTCGACATCCCCGATGTCGTCGAGCACCGAGACGTCGAGCGTTGCGACATCCCCGATGTCGTCGAGCGCCGAGACGTCGAGCGTTGCGACATCCCCGATGTCGAGCGCCGAGACGTCGAGCGTTGCGACATCCCCGATGTCGAGCGCCGAGACGTCGAGCGTTGCGACATCCCCGATGTCGAGCACCGAGACCCTCTGGAGGCGAGAGACCCTTTGGAGGCGAGAGACCCTCTGGAGGCGAGAGACCCTCTGGAGGCGAGAGACCCTCTGGAGGCGAGAGACCCTCTGGAGGCGAGAGACCCTCTGGAGGCGACGTCGAGAGACCCTCTGGAGGCGACGTCGAGAGACCCTCTGGAGGCGACGTCGAGAGACCCTCTGGAGGCGACGTCGAGAGACCCTCTGGAGGTGACGTCGAGAGACCCTCTGGACGTCGAGAGACCCTCTGGAGGCGACGTCGAGAGACCCTCTGGAGGCGACGTCGAGAGACCCTCGACGTCGAGAGACCCTCTGGACGTCGAGAGACCCTCTGGAGGCAACGTCGAGAGACCCTCTGGAGGCGAGACCTCTTGGAAGGAGTCCACCAGGACTCTCTCGGCACAGGAAACTGGAGGGGGTCCCTCCTGGGACCTCTCGGCACAGGAAACTGGAGGGGGTCCCTCCTGGGACCCCTCGAGACCCTCAGAAGACGTGGAGGCGTCGGGACCACCCCGAAGACGTGGAGGCGTCGGGACCCCCCGAAGACGTGGAGGCGTCGGGACCCCCCGAAGACGTGGAGGCGTCGGGACCCCCCGAAGACGTGGAGGCGTCGGGACCCCCCGAAGACGTGGGCAGGACGGTAGCGCCCTCTGGAGCCGGTGTTTCTGGAGCTGAGCCAGGACCAGGAGACGAGTCTGCAGACGAGGAGACCACCGTCGAGTCTGCAGGCGAGGAGACCACCGTCGAGTCTGCAGGCGAGGAGACCACCGTCGAGTCTGCAGGCGAGGAGACCACCGTCGAGTCTGCAGGCGAGGAGACCACCGTCGAGTCTGCAGGCGAGGAGACCACCGTCGAGTCTGCAGGCGAGAGTCTGGGTGCCGGCGTGGAAGCCGGTCCTGGAGGTACAGCACCATCTGGAGGTACAGCACCATCTATAGCAGCTGGGGAAACGTTGCCCTCTGTGGAAGCTGGAGACACTGTGGGAACTATGGAGACTACACCCTCTGTAGAAACTGGAGCCGCAGGCTCAAGACCAGCTACAGGCTCAGGACCGGCTGTGGACGAATCAGCCACGTGGACCGAGGCTGGGTCAGCAGGACCTCTGTCGTCGACGGCGGTGGCGTGCAGACAGCGAGGGTGAAGCAGAGCAGGCAGGTGAAGACAAACATGCTGGAACAGAGTCCACAGTGCCTGACTGGTTGAGATGGTCTAAGGGGGTGAGATATTCTAAGGGGTTGTACGGGGTTGGTGTAAGAGGACCGACAGCACCAGAATGGATGAGCGGCCTCAACCACTCCATTACTTCCAGCACCGCATCCAAGACCTCCCCCATACCAGGTGTACCACACAGTTCAGGTAGACTGATAAATACATTAAACAGTCTGTTTGTGACAACCCACCTCTCCCACAGGGTGTAGGAGCTTGAGTCCAAAAACCATCGGACCGGTATACAGAGCTGCTGAAACTCCTCCTCAGACAGCCTGGAGAGGAAGCACTCATCTGCTGGGTTCAAACTTGGCAGCCGCATACTGTCAGGTTTTGTAGGCATGACAGAACCCAAGTGCAGACAAGAACTCTCACAGGGAGCCAGGAGTTTTAAAGAAGGAGTGTTTAATGAACAACAAAAAGGCAGTCTGTGTAGCAAAAATCATAAAGCAGTCTGTGTGTAGCAAAAACACTTACATGACTTGGGGAACACAGGGGAAGACCAAACGATGCGGCTGCACTGACTTAGACACAGAACTGGGCTTTTATACTCATAGACAACTCATAGACAAGACGAGACAAATCACAAACACCTGGGGACAATTAACTAGAGACAATTAACTAGACACACAGAGCAGGACTGGGAAGACTAAAACATGAAGTAAACTAGGAAGACTGGAGGTTAAGCTAATAGAAAATAAACAGAGACTAAACTGAAGGTTTACAACTAAGAGACAGAACGGTTAAACTAATAGTAAATAAACACAGAGACTAAATAGACAGAAACTGGAGGTTAACCTAAACACTAGAGGCTAAAACTAAAGGTGTAACTAAAAGCAAAACTGGGAAACTACCTGAAACATGAAGTACACTAGGATGACTGGAGGATACAACTAAGAGAAATAAAATCAAACTGGGAAACTACCTGAAACATGAAGTACACTAGGATGACTGGAGGATACAACTAAGTAATAAAATCAGGAGGGAAACTAATAAATTACAAGGGGAACAGACAGGAACAACAGACAAGAACAACAAATGTCCACTAGATGGTGCCATGGTACCATCCTTACAGTGGTGCCATGGTTCCATCCTCACAATATATATGAATATATATTTATATATACAGTAGATATGTAGAGTGTGCATATAAACACACAGCACACACACACACACACACACACACACACACACACACATATATCTATATATACGTATATAGGCTACATATGTACTGTGTATATAAACACACTGTACACACACATAGTACACACACACACACACACACACACACACACCAAAAGGGAGCATGACAGGTTTGGTGTTCTGTTCTGACATACCTTAGTGATGTTCAGACAAGTAAACAGAACAAGCTGTTTGTCCATAAAGTCAGCCATTACGTGTTAGCATGCAGGCTAAAAACAGTGTATGGGCGAACTTGTTCTTACTCTTTTTACCAGTTGTCCATGCAGGAAAAAAGCCTACTACTGCCACCATATGGATGAGTACGTTTCTACATCTATACTTATCACGTTTTCACTACATAATATCACGTTTTCACTACATAATTATCACGTTTTCACTACATAATATCACGTTTTCACTACATAATTATCACGTTTTTACTACATAATATCACGTTTTTACTACATAAGCTCTAAAAATATTATTTCATGGATTAGAGCAATACCCTTCCGTAGGAAGATCTATAAAATATAATGATAGTTTGAAACCTTGACATACTTTAGTTGATGAAACATTCATGGCAAAGCAGTAACAAATAATAAAAAAAGATGTTTGCTATGTTTATAAATGTAATGTTCATTGATATTATAAAACTTAGCACCAAAATACAGTTTTTGCAAAAGCCCCAAAATGACAAATACAGCTGAATTTGTACATCACTTTAAATTGTCTGATGGCACAGAGAAATATAAAATACAAAGTGTTCATCACATTTTCAGTGAATAAGATAAATCTCTGTCTGTATAGCCACTTAGTTTCTGCTCCTTTTTTAACCAGTTATTTATGTTGGAAACATTAATAAAATGGTTTTTAAAAATATTTACCGTAAGTATATTTTGCACAAGCCCGGTTATAAATAGTTATAATGCTTTGTAGAAGTGACATAATTGACCTTTTCATGGTTTATTAATGATGATGGTTTTTACTTGGCACAGCCTATATCTCATTACATTTATCCATAAAGTATTGACAGAAGAAACCATTTAAAATAATAGAAGTGTGATGTTCATGATGTCAAGGCCAATACATAAAGTTTTATGTTGTGCAACTGTTTGCTTAATTTAGTGAGGTGTAGCTACAGGACATGCATCATTTTCTCCAGTCCTATCTCTGAATTTTTTTCATATTTTTTTCAATAAAAGATGAAAGAGCACATTCACTATTAGCTGTACACTAGCCTTTATAGGACAGACATGGCAACCCAGTGTTATCACATAAATCAGGGGAAAGACTTCAAAGTGATACCTCAAAATCTGCAGAAACAGCTACATAACAAAAGATAGTGCTTGTTACATCCAGGTTTCAAAAATGGCATATACAGATACTTTTAACCCTCCACTGTACACATAATTGTTCCATTATAACAATTAATGCATTCTTAACTTAACATATTTAAAAAAATCCAATAACATTTTTAAAGTGTATTTTGGGGTGTGTTGCCATGTGGTAACAGTTTGTAACAATGGAAACATTACATTTATATGTAAATGCAATGCAATATGAAATTCATAACATTTCACTCAACTGTCTTACATGGATTTAATTGTATTTTTGTTTTACTAGTAAAATCCTAAAATTCTTGTTTGAAAATTTATTTGTATACCTTTCACACTCAACCACATCTCATTCTCACTTTTTACAGGCAGAAAAGCCACCAGCATCATCTCTCACTTTTCTTTCCAGCTTTGTCATATAACTTTTTTGGGTTCGTGCTTTAAACAGAATCACAACTATATAATAAAACAAATATAGGTGGTCCCCGACTTACGAACGAGTTCCGTTCCTACGCACTGTTCGTAACTCAAAAATTCGTAAGTCGGAACGCGTAACACATGGCGTTCGTAAGTCCGGATTTTTGGTCGTAAGTCGGAAAATATATACTAACGTTGCGCCGCACACCCGTTTATCAACATGAGACTGAACAAGCGTACATACTGGTTCATAAACATGCACAGAACTTTATTTACAAACGGTTAGCTAACAAACTTTCATCTAAAAACACATAACAGTGCTGTATTTACTGTACAACAGTACTGTTCGTAAGTGCGTTCGTAAGTCCGGAACGTCGTAAGTCGAGGCCGTCGTAAGTCGAGGACCACCTGTATACATAACTGTTCGTGCCTTTATGATCAGCCTTTCTTTGTGGAATTAGAGCGCTCTTCCCATGTTAGTCTGAGTTTTCTCCAGTTTTCTCTCACAGTCTAAAAATATGCGAGTTAGGCTGATTGAAGATTTTGTTTTTTATTTAAACTTTAATTATTCAGGTGGTCTCATTGAGTCACAAGGACTCATTTTCTAGAGAGATCTGAAACTGTCCTTTTGTACATCCAAGCATTTATTATTTGTATGTGTGTTTTTTGAGAAGACATTCATGAATTAGTATCTAAGTGGTGGTAATCACTGATAATGTTTCATAGCTGAAAAACACTGCCATTTTGCGACAGATGGGATTTATTTAATTTAATTAAAAAACTCACAAAAACATAATCCATCTCCATCTTCTTCCGCTTATCCGGGGTCGGGTCGCGGGGGTAGCAGCCTAAGTAGGGAGGCCCAGACTTCCCTCTCCCCAGCCACTTGGAGCAGTTCCTCCGGGGGAATCCCAAGGCGTTCCCAGGCCAGCCGAGAAACATAGTCCCTCCAGCGTGTCCTGGGTCTTCCTCTGGGTCTCCTCCCGGTGGGACGTGCCCGGAACACCTCACCAGGGAGGCGTCCAGGAGGCATCCTAACCAGATGCCCGAGCCACCTCAACTGGCTCCTCTCGATGTGGAGAAGCAGCGGCTCTACTCCGAGTCCCTCCCGGATGACTGAGCTTCTCACCCTATCTCTAAGGGAGAGTCCAGCCACCCTGCGGAGAAAACTCATTTCAGCCGCTTGTATCCGAGATCTTGTTCTTTCGGTCATAACCCAAAGCTCATGACCATAGATGAGGGTGGGAACGTAGATCGATCGGTAAATTGAGAGCTTTGCCTTTTGACTCAGCTCTCTCTTCACCACGACAGACCGGTACAGCGCCCGCTTCACTGCGGACGCTGCACCTATCCGCCTATCGATCTCACGCTCCAGTTTTCCCTCATTCGTGAACAAGATCCCGAGATACTTAAACTCCTCCACTTGGGGCAGGACCTCCTCCCCGACCCGGAGAGGGCACAAAAACATAATATCACACGAAAATTATCATAACTTATATACTATAAATGCATTTTTTTATGATGCAAATATAGGAATAACCAGGTCTGTGTGATTTTGCTCATCAGTGTGGGAAAATAATCAGATTTTTCAGACTACAAATAGAAAAGTATTTTTTCCTGATGACTTGTGTAAAACTAAGCATTGCCCAAACCCTCACAGCAACTATTAGTGCAGAAAGACGGCTGCAATTATTGCTATCATTCAAAGCCACCCCCGCCCAAAAAAAAAAAAAAAAAACTGGTGGTAAATGTTATTGATGGAAGCCATGTACTCATTCAAAAGAAACTACTGTAGTTTGTTTTTGTGTGATGCTTAAAAAAAGCATTCTAACTCTGAGCACAATATCAACACTCAATTTGCTGGAGGGAGCTGACGGACTGTAGACAGGTGCGGGGACTGATCAACAGACAGATCTTAGGAAAGGTCTCATAGTCCTGACAAGAAAAACTTGAAGTACACTTGGAGTTCTGACTGGGCCCAACCTGCTCAACCATCACATAATGCTGATGAGACTCCATGACAATGGTCTGTGTGAAGCCTGTGGCATTGAATTAGAGACCTCTTTGTACAACTTCTTTGCCTGGCTCTGAGCAGTCAAGAAAATTTTGGGGGGAATGATTCAAGGTTATCGAGAAGCTCAGAACATGGTTTTGGACCTTGTGTCCTTCATCCAAGGGACACAAAGGTTTGAATAGAGCTCAGTGTCTTTTTGGGGAGAGCATTTGTCCCACCTACGAGGCCCCCACTCATACGTATATCCCAAGAACTTAGAAGTTTAAAACTACTCTGAGAAGTCAAGGTTGAGGTTGAGGTTGAGTGTGACATCGAGGTCGGGTGATCCTTCCCAGTACCATTAAACTCTGGGCACATCTGTCTTGGAAAATTCACACTTCCACTGTGATGTGGCAACTGAAAGTGATTAATATGAATGTTACCTGATGGATGACAAATGCATGGGCTGTAAATCACATGCACATGTGCACAGGCCTTTAAAGAAATGATGTATTACTACACTGCAACAATTTACTGTTCGAACACATCTGTTGTACTGAAAATGTAACAGGATTTAAAAAAAAGTCATAATGGATGTGGTAATTAGTAACTAAAGCAGGTGATATGGACTGAAAACATATCTCACTACATTATTTATCCTCTCGGTATGAATAGAAACCTATCATGCAGGACTCATCATATGATACCTATGACAAGGTAGGAAGGATGCTACACTGGCTCTGCATGCAGCGTCGTAATGATCCAGGCTGGAGGCGTGTTGCACTGAAGAGCTCCCTCAGATATCATTAGCTGCTGCGCCGTGATGAAGAAGCAGGAATCAGATCATGTAATCCTCTCTTGAGACACTATTAATTAATAAGAGCTTTGCTAAAGAGGCCGTCCTCCACTAAGGCACTCTATGTTATCTCGCTGGAAATCGATTTGTGTCTCTCCTGCTGCCAATGTGTCTGGCGGACATCGTTTGCAGCACGACCCTCACGCCGTGAGCAGTCCATGTGTCTGCTGCTGAACCGTGCAGAGCCAGATGACACCTTCAGAACCAGTGATCACATTTCGTTCATGCCCTCTGCTTCCTGTTGGGCTTGCAAAGCAAACTGTGTGAGCTGCAAGTCCACCAGCGCACGCATTGAAATACAGATGCAAATCAATTTGTTGGTAACCTTCCACAATAATAATTGTACCATCTTATCAGAACATTGGAACTTTCTGGAGTGCTTATGGATGTTGACCTCTATGCATAAATATATTATGATGTCATTGTATCCTGATGCATGCTCAATAATCCAGGTAGAAAAATCTAAAAAAGTTAAGTCTGGTCCTCTGGACATTAAAAAAATAATACATAATAATAATAAAATAAAAATAAAAATTTCCCAGAGGACCAGACGTAACTTTTTTAGATGTCATTGTATGGTGCAGCTTCATGTTGTGAGATCTTTTTATTTTATTTTTTATACTGTTTCCCGGCCAGGAAATGGTGTGAGACATGATTTTTTTTTGGCTTCCTCCACCCTAGTGTTCTCTTTTTCTCATCTGCCAGTATGTTGTATGTAATAGATATCTCTTGTAAGTGAGTCTTTGAGGCTCAATGGGACCTAACCTGTATAAATAAAGGCCCAATAATAATAATAATAATAATAATAATAATAATAAACAAGACTTAAAAGTTTCTATCTTGACTCATAAGTTCCAGACACTCATCCCCAAAATGTTGGGACTTGTCAGCATGCCATTGTAAGATTCAAATTGTGAGAGATGATGTGATAAAAAAAGTGATATTTCTTCACCAAATGTGAAGAAATATCGCTTTTTTAATCTTTTTTTATGTTCAGATTGAATGACTTTGGATAGCTTTTTTTATTTTTTATTTATATATTTTTATTTTGTTTTTCACTATCCACTTAATTAAGCTGGGGTTGTGGTTCCTCTTGCATCCAAGTCTTGGGAGGTTGGCCACAGTTGCATAAATCTTATACTTTTTAAAGGAGACCACATATTGGTTTTTTAAATTTTTATGGTATTTCTGTGGGCTATTTAGACCATATTCATTCAATTTAATGCACAAAATAACTCTTAGATAATAAAATATCCCCTTTCTAGTTATGCATTTTCTGACTTCCGTTCTAAACGACCGGTTTATGATAATGAGCTCTGAATGCCACGCCCTACAAAAATCTGTTTACATTTACTCCGCCCTCTGAAACAGCCAGTATCTCTAATATGTTGTTGTTTTAAAATTAGCTCTTTTTTAATTACTCATTTGACTTACTGTTAGTGCTAGCTTAAGATAACTTACCGAAAGCCGTCTGCGCGCGCCGCCATTTGCAGCTCCTTTTAGCATTAGCCCACCTCCGAGGCTAATGATAGCTCTTCCTCCTCCGGCACACCGCCAGTTAACCGCTCGTTGCATGCGGCGCTTTTGGGAGCGATCGCTGCTTCAGTCCACACACACACAAAGTTCACCGAGTGTCTCCAGTTAATTTATCCGTATGAGGCAACCTCTGACCGGACCCCACGGACCTCAAAAGCCAGCAGCTCCCAGCAGCTCCCGCACGCAGATGGTCCCTTCGCCGGCGGTCTGCTCGTTTTATTTCTGCCGGCTGCGCGTTGGGAGCGATCGCTAAAAATTGAACTAAAACGTAAAAATAACAATTATACTTTATTTATAAAGCCATTTAAAACAACCACAGCTGCAACAAAGTGCTGTACACATGAAATTAAGAACATTTAAACAAAAGATGAGATGAAATCAGGAATCAGGTGAGGGGCTGGACTCAGGTTTGGTGTGGGTTGTGGCTGCGGTTTGTGACGTCACAAACCACAGGAAGTGAGAACGAAGTGTTTCTATCACAGACAAATAAATCTACTTAGAGTAAATAAACCACTGGGTGCATTTCTTTGGCCTTAGGACTGTTTTTTATGAAGTACATACCCAAAGTTGAGTAAAAAAAAACCATTAAAAAGTGAATTTTGAATCTGTGGTCCCCTTTAATTATACTGTCAGCTGTAATCAGAGGAACATGATGCTGCTTGGAGATGATCTTGTGACCCCGACCTTTACCACTGGATATCTATAATCTTCTTTTGGAGCTCATCACTCAGCTCTCACTTTGATTTCATAATGAATATATGCAGATATTCATTAGACAATTGCTTTAAACTGTGTCTCCTTTCATGAAAAATTAAGTCATGTTTCAATAAGCTGTATCAACATATTTATTCATCAATACTTCATTATAGTCCACACTTCCTTTGACTTATTGAGAAGAAATTGTCAAGGAAACAACTTAAAAAAAACTGTGAAGTTGTGAAGTGTGAGTTAGGTCAGAGGCGTTGCACATTTCTAATTGTGAAAAATAAACATTTTTTTCAATTAAACCTATTTTTATTTAATTAAAAAACTGCTAACTAAACACCACCTTCTCCGCCAAATAGATTTATTTCCAAGATACAACTCTCCTTGTCACTTCAGGAACAATTAGATCCTCTGGATAATCACTACAAACCCAAATATTATCTTTGCAAAAATAAAGTGCCTAAAATATGACGTCTGGAACTTTTTTGTCATTATAGCAGAGAATATGAAGCAGTTTAGTAGATTATTTTTTTTATGCAGGTAAAGCTGTGCTATTAATAATTGACTCACTAAGGCATAAATAAATCACAGGTCTAGGTGACACACAATCAAGATAAGATGGGACAAAGACGAATGTCCCATATTTTCCAGCCAGTGTAAAACCAAGAAGCAACATATGCATTTTACCACCAATCTTTGGCAGTTTTACCAATTTGTGTTACTTTTGTTCTAGTCAAGTCAATTGACACAGAATCAAATACAAAGATAAGATGGGACAAAGACGAATGTCCCATATTTTCCAGCCAGTGTAAAACCAAGAAGCAACATATGCATTTTACCACCAATCTTTGGCAGTTTTACCAATTTGTGTTACTTTTGTTCTAGTCAAGTCAATTTTATTTCTATAGCACAGTTAAAACAGATAAACTGTTATCAAGGTGCTTTACACACACAACATAAGAGGTTTAAAAATGTACAGAAACCGTAACACACATCACTAGTAACAATCATGATATTAATAGCAGTAAAAGTAAATAAAAATGTATAAGAACAATATTAAAATGAAAAACACAGTAAAAAAGCACAGTAAAAAAAAAATATATATATATATATATATATATATATACTATATATATATATATATATATATATATATATATATATATATATATATATATTCTATTTCACTGACTACAAAGAGCACACCCTGCAGAGATGTCCATCAGTGCAGTGATGTGCACTCGGCATGGCGCCCTTTTAACAGATTAAATTGAATTCGGCTAGAGATCAACAAAAAGCTAAATTAAAGGCTAAGCTTTCTTCTTCTTTTTTTGTTTCCCCCCTCTGGAAGACATCAGTATGTTGGTCAAAATGAACTTCTTAAAGCAAGACAATTACAAACTTTTTCAAAGTTTAACACGTTTTTTCAAGTCAGAGCAAAAAAAACAAAAACACATTGGCTTAGTGCTGTGCATTATTAACCTATTATCAAGACTCGATTAGAGAACAGTTTTTGACAACTATTGCAAATATATTAGTATTTGAATAACAAAGCAGTAATGTTTTTATATCATTATTATTATTTACCAAAAATGATTTCTGTTTTGAACTCACCCAGTACATTTTACTTGAAACACAATCAGATCATTTGCATTTACTGATGGCAATCAATTACCATCCATTAATTTCCTCAAAGATTAGTTCAATTCAATTAAAAAATACTTCACTAATCCCAAAGGGAAATTAATTGTTGTTGTTCCTCATCATCATGGTTTCACTAAAGAGTTGTTATACATGCTGATGGCTGCAGGCCTGAAGGATCTCCCGCAGCAGTCCATCCCATTGTGGATCCGAAGAAACTGGCCACAGATGCTGATCCATACACCCGGACCCAGCTGACCTCTCAGTCCTCTTGGGCAGCAGGACAGCCTGGACGACAGGCAGAACTCCCCAGAAAATGGTCACTCCTCTCAGCAGCCTGCCGACTCCCTCATCACCGACAGCTACAGGTGTCGGGACGATTCCGGTCCTCCCGCTGTCATGAACCACGTTTCCAGCCAACTCCAGGATCTCGATGGCCAGGCACTCAAATACCACCTCCAGGTAGATGGGAATGCATCCATGACACCTCCTTTTCTACTCATTGGGGATTTGAGGTTGTAGTTGAGATATTATTTGAGCTTTGAGATGTTAATCAATATCTTCCAGTTTGCTGGTGAAGATTCTCAGTCGTCTAGGACATGATAAAATCAAAAAGGCGTTCAATACAAGATCAACTGGACTTTATTTGTTGCAGAAAACGTTTTGACTCCTATCCAGGAGGCTTTTTCAATTCCAATTGAAAACGTTTTGACTCCTATCCAGGAGGCTTTTTCAATTCCAATTGAAAAAGCCTCCTGGATAGGAGTCGAAACGTTTTCTGCAACAAATAAAGACCAGTTGATCTTGTATTGAACGCATTTTTGATTTTATCTCCCAGTTGTACAAAACCACTTTGTTGTCATGGTTACACATCATAATGTAGGATATAATGGTCAGTATTAACTGACACACTTTTACCTTGATTAATTACTTATTCAGTTTGAAGGCAGACAGGTCCTAGGTGAGGGACCAGACAAAGTGCAGCCCAAAAACTCCTATGATGAGTGAAATAAATGGACTAAGTTTTCCCTCGCCCGGACGCGGGTCACCGGGGCCCCACTCTGGAGCCAGGCCCGGAGGTGGGGCACGCTGGCGAGCGCCTGGTGGCCGGGCTTTTACCCATGGAGCCCGGCCGGGCACAGCCCGAAGAGGAGACGTGGGTCCCCCTTCCCATGGGCTCACCACCTGTGGGAGGGGCCAAAGGGGTCGGGTGCAATGTGAGATGGGTGGTGGCCGAGGGCGGGGACCCTGGCGGTCTGATCCTCGGCTACAGAAGCTGGCCATTGGGACATGGAATGTCACCTCTCTGGTGGGGAAGGAGCCTGAGCTAGTGTGTGAGGTTGAGAGGTTCCGACTAGAAATAGTCGGACTCACCTCAACGCATGGCTCTGGCTCTGGAACCAGTTTCCTTGAGAGGGGTTGGACACTCTTCCACTCTGGAGTTGCCCCTGGTGAGAGGCGCCGAGCAGGAGTGGGCATACTGGTTGCCCCCCATCTTGGTGCCTGTACGTTGGGGTTCACCCCGGTGAACGAGAGGGTAGCCTCCCTTCGCCTACGTGTGGGGGGACGGGCTCTGACTGTTGTTTGTGCCTATGCACCAAACGGCAGCTCAGACTACCCACCCTTTTTGGAGTCCTTGGAGGGGGTATTGGAGAGTGCGCCTCCTGGGGACTCCCTTGTTCTACTGGGGGACTTCAACGCTCACGTGGGCAATGACAGTGAGACCTGGAGGGGTGTGGTTGGGAGGAACGGCCCCCCTGATCTGAACCAGAGTGGTGTTCTGTTATTGGACTTCTGTGCTCGTCATGGATTGTCCATAACGAACACCATGTTTAAGCATAAGGGTGTCCATATGTGCTCTTGGCACCAGGACACCCTAGGTCGCAGTTCGATGATCGACTTTGTTGTCGTCTCATCTGATCTGCGGCCGCATGTCTTGGACACTCGGGTGAAGAGAGGGGCGGAGCTGTCAACTGACCACTACCTGGTGGTGAGTTGGCTCCGATGGTGGGGGAGGATGCCGGTCAGACCTGGCAGACCCAAACGTATTGTGAGGGTCTGCTGGGAACGTCTGGCAGAGTCTCCCGTAAGACGGAGCTTTAACTCCCACCTCCGGGAGAGCTTTGAACACGTTCCGAGGGAGGCGGGGGACATGGAGTCCGAGTGGGCCATGTTCCGCGCCTCTATTGTCGAGGCAGCTTATCGGAGCTGTGGCCGCAAGGTTGTTGGTGCCTGTCGTGGTGGCAACCCTCGAACCCGGTGGTGGACACCGGCAGTGAGGGATGCTGTCAGGCTGAAGAAGGAGTCCTATTGGGCCTTTTTGGCTTGTGGGACCCCGGAAGCAGCTGATAGGTACCGGCAGTCCAAGCGGCATGCGGCTCGGGTGGTTGCTGAGGCAAAAACTCGGGCGTGGGAGGAGTTCGGAGAGGCCATGGAGAATGACTTCCGTACGGCTTCGAGGCGATTCTGGTCCACCATCCGGCGTCTCAGGGGGGGAAAGAGGTACGAGACCAACACCATTTATGGTGGAGGTGGCGTGCTGACTGACCTCAACTCGGGATGTTGTGAGTCGGTGGGCGGAATACTTCGAAGACCTCCTCAATCCTACTGGCACGTCTTCCACTGAGGAAGCAGAGCCTGGGGACTTTGGGTCGGGTTCTCCGATCTCTGGTGCTGAGGTCGCCGAGGTGGTTAAAAAGCTCCGCGGTGGCAAGGCTCCGGGGGTGGATGAGATTCGCCCGGAGTTCCTTAGGGCTCTGGATGTTGTAGGGTTGTGTTGGCTTACGCGACTCTGCAATATCGCGTGGACATCGGGGGCAGTTCCCTTGGATTGGCAGACTGGGGTGGTGGTTCCCCTATTTAAAAAGGGGGACCGTAGGGTGTGTTCCAACTATAGGGGGATCACACTCTTAAGCCTCCCTGGTAAGGTCTATTCAGGGGTTCTGGAGAGGAGGGTCCGTCGGATAGTCGAACCTCGGATTCAGGAGGAGCAGTGTGGTTTTCGTCCTGGTCGTGGAAC
>JBBPBX010040910.1:0-20200 GCA_038048925.1 Garcialebias charrua
TTAAGATTGGCATCCTAAACCTTCAAAAAATAAATTCTGTTTGCACTTTCTTCAAACCATTAAAAAAGTTTTAAAGATGTTAACAGGACAAAAACAGGCATCTTCAGTCGTCACCTCCTTTAAAACTAGTCTGTCAGCAGATATTTGAGGTCACACTACTTAGTGCAGATAAAAGCTGCAGGGATCAGATGAGAAGACTTGCTATGACACAGTGCTGCTCGTGCAGAATTAAACAAGTTCAAATCAGAGAGGCCAAAGTCACAGACAGACCCTTCAGATGTTTGTATTTCAGAAGGTGGCATGCTATATTTGGTGATCTTACAAATGTGTTAGTTATGTAAAACCTTTACAAACTCATTTACTTAACAAAGAACACTTGCATTAAAGGTTCAGTATGCAGTTTCTGTAGAACTGCAGCACTTAGAAATATTTTCAACAGGCAAAGCATTCTGATCCCTCCCCCTCAGAGCCATATGTGGCTCTGCCCCCTTGTGGTCTGTTGAATTTCAAATTCAAGCTCTGTTTTTATTGGCTGATTCAAATTCAAGCTCTGTTTTTATTGGCTGGTTACAAACTCTGTTTTTATTGGCTGGAAAATGGCGGGTCACCTTTTCTTTTTAGAAATGCTTATTTACCACCTGGAGAAGCAAGGGGACAATATTTTTTTTTATTTTTTTTCAGAGATTACCTGGCTAACATCAGTCTGTCAGGAGGTAGTGACAGAGTGAAGAAATATGTTCATAAAAAAAGCTACATACTGAAGCTTTAAATTAACAAAACATTACCAAGTGCAAATGATGGAAGTGACTGAGCAAAAGCTGATACAGTATAATTAAAGGCCTTGGATTCCTTGAAAGAATCCTTATTGTCAGCTTTCTTTCATGTCAGTTTTAAACTAAGATAATATTTTTATGAAAAATGATGGAGATACATACATTTTATTCAGACATTGATAAACATGCCCTCATGCATTATTGTAATATTCCACTTAATATTAAATGATTTGTTGCACATGTATGCATAGTGCTTCAGAAGGATTCTCACTTATGCCAATTTTAGCTCAATATATATAAGGATTCTCACTTATGCCAATTTTAGCTCAATATCTATAAAACTGACTGAGTTATAGATGTTTTTGTGTTAGCTAAGGTTGCTTTGCTGTGACACACTGACTCCAAAAGTTAATCACTTGTAGATGTACATCACTGTCATTACAATCTATTCAGTGACTCGTGAGATATTTTGTTAACAAAACCAATAAATAGATGTATATAATATGATGTATATAATGTAATCAATAGATAGATGTATATAAAATCATATTAAAAAAAGATGCATATAATATATACAGGTCTCTCTTGTAAATGAGTCCCAGAGGCTCAATGGATTTAACATCTATAAATAAAGGTTGAATGAAACTAGATAGATAGATAGATAGATAGATAGATAGATAGATAGATAGATAGATAGATAGATAGATAGATAGATAGATAGATAGATAGATAGATAGATAGATAGATAGATAGATAGATAGATAGATAGATAGATAGATAGATAGATAGATAGATAGATAGATAGATAGATAGATAGATAGATAGATAGATAGATAGATAGATAGATAGATAGATAGATAGATAGATAGATAGATAGATAGATAGATAGATAGATAGATAGATAGATAGATAGATAGATAGATAGATAGATAGATAGATAGATAGATAGATAGATAGATAGATAGATAGATAGATAGATAGATAGATAGATAGATAGATAGATAGATAGATAGATAGATAGATAGATAGATAGATAGATAGATAGATAGATAGATAGATAGATAGATAGATAGATAGATAGATAGATAGATAGATAGATAGATAGATAGATAGATAGATAGATAGATAGATAGATAGATAGATAGATAGATAGATAGATAGATAGATAGATAGATAGATAGATAGATAGATAGATAGATAGATAGATAGATAGATAGATAGATAGATAGATAGATAGATAGATAGATAGATAGATAGATAGATAGATAGATAGATAGATAGATAGATAGATAGATAGATAGATAGATAGATAGATAGATAGATAGATAGATAGATAGATAGATAGATAGATAGATAGATAGATAGATAGATAGATAGATAGATAGATAGATAGATAGATAGATAGATAGATAGATAGATAGATAGATAGATAGATAGATAGATAGATAGATAGATAGATAGATAGATAGATAGATAGATAGATAGATAGATAGATAGATAGATAGATAGATAGATAGATAGATAGATAGATAGATAGATAGATAGATAGATAGATAGATAGATAGATAGATAGATAGATAGATAGATAGATAGATAGATAGATAGATAGATAGATAGATAGATAGATAGATAGATAGATAGATAGATAGATAGATAGATAGATAGATAGATAGATAGATAGATAGATAGATAGATAGATAGATAGATAGATAGATAGATAGATAGATAGATAGATAGATAGATAGATAGATAGATAGATAGATAGATAGATAGATAGATAGATAGATAGATAGATAGATAGATAGATAGATAGATAGATAGATAGATAGATAGATAGATAGATAGATAGATAGATAGATAGATAGATAGATAGATAGATAGATAGATAGATAGATAGATAGATAGATAGATAGATAGATAGATAGATAGATAGATAGATAGATAGATAGATAGATAGATAGATAGATAGATAGATAGATAGATAGATAGATAGATAGATAGATAGATAGATAGATAGATAGATAGATAGATAGATAGATAGATAGATAGATAGATAGATAGATAGATAGATAGATAGATAGATAGATAGATAGATAGATAGATAGATAGATAGATAGATAGATAGATAGATAGATAGATAGATAGATAGATAGATAGATAGATAGATAGATAGATAGATAGATAGATAGATAGATAGATAGATAGATAGATAGATAGATAGATAGATAGATAGATAGATAGATAGATAGATAGATAGATAGATAGATAGATAGATAGATAGATAGATAGATAGATAGATAGATAGATAGATAGATAGATAGATAGATAGATAGATAGATAGATAGATAGATAGATAGATAGATAGATAGATAGATAGATAGATAGATAGATAGATAGATAGATAGATAGATAGATAGATAGATAGATAGATAGATAATATGATGAATATAATGCAAAAAGATAGATGTATATAAAATAATATAAAATAACATAAGCGGTATTAAATATATACAGGTCTCTCTTGTAAATGAGTCTCCAAGGCTCAATGGGATTAATCTGTATAAATAAAGGTTGAATGAAGGAAAAAAAAATATATATATACTGCTCAAAAAAATAAAGGGAACACCTAAACAAAACAATGTAACTCCAAATTAGTCACACCTTTGTGAAATCAATGTCACAACTTAGGTAGTAACTCTTATTGTGAATCAATTTCAACTGCTGCTGTGCAAATGGAACACACAACAGGTGGAATGAGAGGCCATTAGCAAGACAACTCCTATAAAAGAGTGATTCTGCAGTAGGTGACCACAGGTCATTTCTCTGTTCTCACCCTTTCAGGTTGAACTTTTAGTCACTTTTTCATTTTTTTTAGTGCTCTCATGTAAAAGCATCATGAGGCGTTTTTTACAGCCCGCTGAAGTTGGTCAAGTAGTGCAGCTAATCCAAGATGGAACATCAATGCAAGCGGTGGCAAGAAGATTTGCTGTGTCTCTCAGCACAGTGTCCAGAGCATGGAATAGGTTCCAGGAGACAGGCCAGTACACCAGGAGACAAGGAGGGGGCCGAAGGAGGGCTACAACCCAGCAGTAGGACCACTACCTCATCCTTTGTGCAATGAGGAGCAGGTCCACTGCCAGGGTCCTGCAAAATGACCTCCAGCAGGCCACTAATGTGCATGTTTCCACTCAAACTGTCAGAAATAGACTCCATGAGGGTGGTATGAGGGCCCGTCGACCACATATAGGGCCTGTGCTTACAGCCCAACACTGTGCAGGATGATTGGCGTTTGCTAGGGAACACTAAAATTGGCAGATTCCCAATTGGCGCCCTGTGCTCTTCACGGATGAAAGCAGGTTCACACTGAGCACATGTGACAGACGTGACAAAGTCTGGAGACACCATGGAGAACATTCTGCTGCCTGTAACATCCTGCAGCATGACTGGTTTGGTGGTGGGTCAGTCATGGTGTGGGAGGCATTTCTTTGGATGGCCGTACAGCCCTCCATGTGCTAGCCAGAGGTGCCCTGACTGCCATAAGGTACCGGGATGAGATCCTCAGACCAATTGTGAGACCATATGTTGGTGCAGTGGGCCCTGTGGGCCCTGGGTTCCTTCTTATGCACGACAATGCTAGGCTGAAGTGTGTCAGCAGTTCCTGCATGATGAGAGCATTGATGTTATGGACTGGCCTGCCCATTCCCCAGACCTGAATCCAATTGAGCACATCTGGGACATCATGTTTTGGTCAATCCACCAAGGCCACATCGCACCACAGACTGTTCAGGAGCTAACTGATGCTCTAATCCAGGTCTGGGAAGAGATTCCTCAGGAGAACATCCGCCGTCTCATCAGGAGCACGCCCAAGTGTTGTTGGGAGGTTATACAGGCACATGGAGGCCACACACACTACTGAGCCTCATTTATAGACTTGTCTTGAGGAATATTCACTCACGTTGAATCAGCATGTCACATTACTTTCCACTTTGATATTGACTATGAATCCAAATCCTGATCTCCATGGTGTAATAATTTTGATTTACATCAATCATTTTTGTGTTTTTGATGTATATGATAGTAGATGTATATAATACTGTCATGGGCAAAAATTTCATTGCTCTGCCTTTGGTAGTGGGCGATGAAGAGAAGTGTAATTAAAAATAACAATCCACTTCATTTAGAGTTGAATCAAAAAGCATCTCGGTGGCAGACAGAGATGTGTGTGTGTATGTGTGTGAAGCAGGTGGGGTGTGTGGGTGAAGCAGGTGGGAGGGTGGAGGAATCACAGTTCATCTGCTCCGAACTGGAGGGAGAGAAGAACAGACCGGGGTGATGACAGAAGGACAAAAACTGTGAACTGAGAGAGAACCTTAAAGGAGAACATAGTTTATTAGTTTCTTTGTCCAACACATAAATAATCTACTTTAGTACCAAAGTGGAAAGAATAGACAAACTGATAACCTTCAGGTCTGAACATAAAAGCAACTTTTCACCAGATCAAACAGCGAGGCTTCATCTCTGCTGCCAAAAGTCAAACTGAGACTACAGCTCAGGAATATCCTACATATTATTAAACTCATTACAGTACAAAACTCAAACACTATTGCTCATATCTAGTAGTGCAAAAGCTCACAACAAGAGGAACGGATAAAACACTCGTCTCGCTCGTCCCTGTGAATTCACTTGAGAGGAAGTCGTTCTGGCTGTTAGCCAGTCTGCCTGACCTTGAGCCCTCTCACCTCAGCAACACGCCTCTGAGTCTGGAACACTTGTTCCACAAAAGCCAGCAGGTATGACACCGCTCCTTCTGAAAGAGTGCAGCGGAAAGAGGAGACGGGGAAACGCTCACGCTGAAATCCATATCGCTCCTGGCAGGCGTCTCTGGATGTCAGCGTGTCTTTGTGAGAGGTGTTTTGGATTTTGCTTTGTGAGACTTTGTTTCTATTCCTCATGCATGCGAAGCGGTCATCAATATGTTACATCGTAGAGGATTTTCAGTGTCTGGGGATGCCTGGAATCAGCTTTGTAGTCGTGGGAAAGAATGGTTTGATGGAAAAAGAAGGAAGCTGATCCCCTGAGAGGGATTTAGAATTGTTTTATTGATCCACTGTTTGTGCCTCAGCCTCTGTATTCTGTTTTTATAATCTAAAATCAGGTTATGAATGGCTAACACTGTGCAGGGCCTTGATCGGTTTGCTTGTGCACCTATTAATAAAATTAATTGACAAGGCACGTCTTTTCCCCCTGGAGGCCCCTTCTAATCATATAGACTGTGAGGAGTATTTTATAAACAGATTTTGATGCCAGCATGATGGAAAACTTTGTAACGTACAGCTCAGACAGTAAAGAGCAGAAGAAGAGATGGCGCAGGAGTCTTGCAAGGAGGTTGTACGCTTTTCTACAGTAAAAAAATGAACACGCAGCGAAAGGAGATTGGCGAGGAAGTAGAGAAGAACGAGGCCATCGGAGGAGGACACAGTGACGGTAACAAAGACGGACTCCGCTGCGATGACATCACTTTGTTGTACCAAAGGCGACATGCGTCATCTCACATGGAGTCGGAAGAGGTTGAAGTCACAAAAACGTGCAAATGCACAGAGCTGCACCATTTAGAATCTCATCATGCCTTTCGTCCTGTTTTTTAATTAAACGTAGCAAACTTAATTGTCCTCCTGCACTGACCTGACGTTTAGCCAGCTTAAATTTCAGACAGTTGAAATGGAAACCACCAACTTGTCAAGTTACAGATAGCAAGAGAAACAAAGACATTACAGAGCTGATGCACAGCAAGACTCATTATTCACAGGAAGACACACTCAAGTTGAAACCTCTCTGATTTATGGTAAGACATAAGCTCCTTTGATAAGGATGATGACGCTAAAGTGAAATATGTTCATTTGCTTTCTGCCTTTTCTCGGTTATATAGCAGCATGGTTTCTAAAGAATGTTGATTCTACCTTTATGTATACAGGTTAATCTCATTGAGCCTCGGGGACTTATTTACAAGCAAGACCTGATGATGTAAAGTTAGGCCTCACATATTTTGGTATTATATTACAAAAACATTTTCAACCATATTATAGACACTTCAAAACAACAGTTCAGTCACCATATTGAGAAATGCAACTGGCAAATACTTTAAAATATTTATATACTGTATACTTTAACTCTTTGGTTAGAAATGGCTTCAGTACGGTTTTATGTTTAACATCGGCCAATTCTAAAAACGTGACATTTAATCATTGTTAAGGAATTTTTGGTCAAAGGTTATGGACGTTTTTATTAGGGCTGAGCATCTTAACTCTGCCCATGAACCATATGTTTGGGACAGTAGAGGGAGCTGGATGAGAAGCTGGGGCTGCAGCATGGCAGCTGGCTCCAAGCACACCTCCAAGTTCTGTGAACTTGGCTGAACTGATAAGGATATAAAAACAAGCTCAGAAGGCGGCAGGTTTTCATGTGTGTACTTTATGTATATTTGTGTAACCTGTCCTGAAAATCTGACCTTGCACGTAAATACTGGTTAAAAATATTTTCCAGCTGTCAAGTGTGGTTCTTTTTTGAGTAAGTAAGATAAGCGAGAATATTTTTCTCCAACACTCATTACAAACATGAGGTTGCATTTTAAAGTTTTTAGAAAATGCGTTTTTAAAATCATCATGAAGGATGTTGACGAACAAATGTTTTATAATTTCTTGAAGACATAGGATAGGAAGCATTTTCTTTTAAATACTATTTCTTAAAGGCCATATTTGTGGTTATAGTGCAACGTTTTTTTTGTATTGTGAGTTTATTTCTGTTTTAGTTTTCTAATATCTCTTCACATTTAGTTTTTTTTTATAGCTTTTGTTTCATCCTAATCCATAAATCTCTATTCTAGTTTCCAGCTCCCACCATCTGTACTCACTCACTAATCACCACTGCATAAATGCTCCTCAGTTTTATTCAGCTTTTGTTTGTTTATCTGCTTCAGTTTATGGATTCTGCGGTTTTACAGCTTTTTGTTATTTTAGTTTTGTTGTTGAAAATCTTGCAAAGATTCAAAAACAGTCGTATTAAACATCTTTTGCTACAACAAACCATGAAAATGTTGATGTTTTTAAAGGTCTCAGCCAGCCGTCAGCACATTTACCCTGCTCTTTTTGTGACCCTGCAAGTGCTTCTAATTAAAGTTTTCTTTATTTGATTTCTAATATTTTTTTAATTAGATATTTTTTTCTTCAAACCTTGAACATTGTGTATTTAAAGCAAAGTTTTTGGGGTTACTGGATGTAAATTTTTAAATTTTAGAGTGCTTTTGGAAATTGTATCGCCTGGTTTTATACGTATCGCTTGCTGTTGAAATGCAGAAGCGGTGGCCAATACCTTTGTCTGTGTGTCTGTAAGCAAAATATCTCACAAACCACTTGAAGTTTTAATGAAATTAGCAGAAAATAAACACTGGATGTACATCCACAACTGTTTAACTTTTGGAGCCAACCTGATTCAAGACGGCTGCCACTGCAACAACTTTAGAAAACAAAAAAGCATCTAAGTCTGCCCACGTGACAGATGTTGAGCTAAAACTTTGTGGTAGTAGCTGGGAGTCAACTTCAACACATACTCCAAGCACAACCCAAGGCAAGATACAAAATATTTGTAGGAAACTTTTGTTGTAACTGTGTGAAAGATGGCGGGCAATATCCATTCATTGAAGGAATGCCAGTTCTTTAATTACTGTAATTTTATTTCTTGACTAGTTATTTTGTTTTTTACATCTCCATGTCATACATTTCTGTAAATACTGCTAACATCTCATCAGACTGAAGCAATTAATCCATCAGTCTGGCAGCATTTTGATTCATCACTTGTAAATAGTTTAGTGTCTTTATCTGCAGGGGGAATTATTAGAGAGTTTAATGGAGGAGACTGAGGGGTTCTCATAGCAGGGTCCCTGGAACAACGAGTTGACAGATTGGCCTCCCACAGTCAGCTGGTGTCGGGGGAGGCAGCAGGGAGGGCAAAGAAGAAACGCATAGAAAATATTTTTGGGAGATCTATGGGACGCCATCCCTTCAGGAGGGAAAAAATAAACTACGTACTTGTGGAGGGAGTTTTTTGTGAAAAGACAAAAAGAGGAGCCACTTGAAGAGAGGAGTAAATAAAGAAAACCTGGAAGTGTTTCAAAGAAATAATATGTAAGCATCAAGTAAGAAACGCTGCAGTACAGAGTTGAAAAGTGGATATCCAGCACACAGCAGGGTTCGTACCCAGTGAGACCAACCCAAAAATACATCAACCCCTCCCAAAGGAGCCAGATAATCCTGCTTTTGATGAACAGGGGGGAGGCAACATTCCCACAGAGACAGAAAAGAAATAAGTCGAAGACTAGTGGACTAAAATAGAAGAAAAGAAATGAGGCAAGATTCTTTGCTAATGTGTGTGTAGGTCTGATTAATCACTTTCACCTGACCCAAATGGCAAGGGCCACAGGCCCGCGGTCTCGTCAGGATTTCTCACCATCTCATGTTACAGGAAGCCACACTTACCCTCCATGGGAGTGTTGCTGTCTGTCCGATTGGCAAAGACCACGTCCACATACTCCAGCTGCATCCTTTGGAGGGAACCCTTTAAACCTTCAACGAGAGGAGTGCAAATAATCAGGTTAACTTCCCGTGGGCGCACGATTGCTTGACATGATAGTAAAATATCTCATGAACCACAGGACAAAGCTTGTGTGGTGGTAGTTGAGAGTCATCCTCAAGAGCCACGTAGCATCCTTGTTTAAGGGTTTGGCATGCATTCCTACAAGGAACGCCACTTTCATTGCTTAGAGGCAATCATTGTGTAAAATTATAACGATTTTAGAATTATTTTTTTTTACCAATAATCAATTGAAGATGAGCCCACGTGATGAGAATTTAAGTGCTGAATGCTTTGTTCTCGAGGCACTGGCAGTAATAAATGCTGTTGGTGTCTGAAGTAAACACCTTCAGACACCAACAGAAGAGAAAAGATCAGTAGAAATGTTGGCTCAAGCAGATCAGCCTCCATTTTCACGCAAATGAGACCAAATGAGAAATGAACAGCGCACACAGGAGACTTTGACAAAGGAGGACAGCAGAGAGAAATAAAGACATGGAAAAGTAAGTGTGTGCGTGTGTTGCAGATTAGTGCCAGAGGCTTCATCCTCACTCGTTAATCCCAGCTGAGAAATTTGCTTCCTTCCACTGTTAGAAGTACTTATACCTCCTCGTGTCTCCTGCACCTCCACAGAAACATCCTTTACACTGATCTTAATCTGCACCTTCAGCACCAGCAGCTCCAGCTGTCGCTTGGATTAGCTGCAGTTTACGGGCTGTGAAGAGAGTCTATTTTAGAAATGGAGAACAACAAAAGGTTTTCTACGGACATCTAGACTTAACAGTTAAACTACCATTTATTGTCAAAATGACAATTCTACCTATGCAACCCATGGGATTGTCAAACTGACAAATTGAATTAGCATTTTTAAAGCCATTGGTATGTATATGAGGCCATTCCAATCTGTTGGCGGGGAGGAGGCCTTGGGGCATATTTATATAGTCAGGTAAATCCAGTGGTGGAGAAAATACTCAAACACTGTACTTAAGTAAAAGTGCAAATAAACAGACAAAAATATACTCTAGTAAAAGTAGAAGTACCATATTAATATTTTTACTTAAGTAAAAGTAAATAAGTACTTGCTTTTAAAAATACTTAAAGTATTAAAGTAAAAGTAATTGCTGAATGTATTACCTAATGCAATGGCCTACAATACCATAAAGTGTGTGATATATATATATATATATATATATATATATATATATATATATATATATATATATATATATATATATATATATATATATATATATATATATATATATATATATACATATATATATATATATATATATATATATATATATATATATATATATATATATATATATATATATATATATATATATATATATATATATATATATATTATATATATATATATATATATATATATATATATATATATATATATATATATATATATATATATATATATATATATATATATATATATATATATATATATATATATATATATATATATATATATATATATATATATATATATATATATATATATATATATATATATATATATATATATATATATATATATATATATATATATATATATATATATATATATATATATATATATATATATATATATATATATATATATATATGTATATATATATATATATATATGTATATATAATATATATAATTATATATATATATATATATATATATATATATGTATATGTATATATATATATGTATATATATATGATATATATATATATGTATATATGTATATATATATTTATAAGTATATATATATATTATATATATACAGGTAGTCCCCGACTTACGAGCGAGTTCCGTTACAACGAGGCGCTCGTAACATGGAAATCTCGTAATTTGGAACGGCCGCCACGTGTCTCGTAAGTCCGGAATTTCGCTCGTAAGTTGGAACGGTTTTGCTAGCGCGACTACAAACACTCGTTTTTCATCGAAAAACCGCTTATGAGTGCATAAAAATGATCGGAAACGTGTGTCCACATGTTTAGCTAACGGACTGTGGTGAAAAAACACAGAAAAACTCAGTATTTTTTGCGTTTTTTCCAAAAATTTGCCAGCTCGTAAGTCCGGATGCTCGTAGGTCAGAGCGCTCGTAAGTCGGGGACTACCTGTATATATATATATATATATATATATATATATATATATATATATATATATATATATATATATATATATATATATATATATATATATATATATATATATATAAATAGCTTGGTCCGCATTGCCGGCAGTAAGTCAGGCTCGTTTCCGGTAAAAGTTGGACTCCGCCAAGGTTGCCCTTTGTCACCGATTCTGTTCATAACTTTTATGGACAGAATTTCTAGGCGCAGCCAAGGTGTTGAGAGGATTTGTTTTGGTGACCTTAGAATCGCTTCTCTGTTTTTTGCAGATGATGTGGTCCTACTGGCTTCATCAGTTCGTGATTTACAATTTTCACTGGAGCGGTTTGCAGCCGAGTGTGATACGGCCGGGATGAGGATCAGTTCCTCCAAATCCGAGGCCATGGTCTTGAGCCGGAAAAGGGTAGCATGCCCTCTCCGGGTCGGGGAGGAGGTCCTGCCCCAAGTGGAGGAGTTTACGTATCTCGGGATCTTGTTCACGAATGAGGGAAAACTGGAGCGTGAGATCGATAGGCGGATAGGTGCAGTGTCCGTAGTGAAGCGGGCGCTGTACCGGTCTGTCGTGGTGAAGAGAGAGCTGAGTCAAAAGGCAAAGCTCTCAATTTACCGATCGATCTACGTTCCCACCCTCATCTATGGTCATGAGCTTTGGGTTATGACCGAAAGAACAAGATCTCGGATACAAGCGGCTGAAATGAGTTTTCTCCGCAGGGTGTCTGGACTCTCCCTTAGAGATAGGGTGAGAAGCTCAGTCATCCGGGAGGGACTCGGAGTAGAGCCGCTGCTTCTCCACATCGAGAGGAGCCAGTTGAGGTGGCTCGGGCATCTGGTTAGGATGCCTCCTGGACGCCTCCCTGGGGAGGTGTTCCGGGCATGTCCCACCGGGAGGAGACCCAGAGGAAGACCCAGGACGCGCTGGAGGGACTATGTTTCTCGGCTGGCCTGGGAACGCCTTGGGATTCCCCTGGAGGAGCTGCACCAAGTGGCTGGGGAGAGGGAAGTCTGGGCCTCCCTACTTAGGCTGCTACCCCCGCGACCCGACCCCGGATAAGCGGAAGAATGGATGGATGGATGGATGGATGGATGGATGGATGGATGGATGTTTTTGCTACTTTTCTATTGTTTATTGTTTAATGTATGTGTTTCATTGGCCTCGAGGCTCAATAAGATTTACCTGACTAAATAAAGGTTGAATGAAAAAAAATAAAAAAATAAAATTCAGTGTAACATTATTTTTGATCAAAGCTTGTAAGAACCCCCCCCCACCTACAGAGCAGTCTCTGGTGAAAACAACTCTCTCTCTCTGTAGAAGCAAGTTGGAAATGCTGTTGGAATGTGTGGTTAATTTGTGGGGGATGTATGTAAATGAATGTTCTTTGTGTGAGGGGGATCTTTTGTTTTGACCTACTGGAGAAGATAAGCTGGGAGAAGATTCTCAGGAGGGGATGTTTACCCACAAACAAAGATATCCACCCCCAGGCTCATGACACCTAATGGAAGAATTGTCATTTTGACAAACTCATGGCAGTTCTAGTGTTTTTTTTTTCCCCTGGGTTTGCTAGTGTTAAACAAGTACGGTAGTTAAAAGTGTGGTCTGTAAAAGTTCTTGTGATTAAAAGCCTCTTTCATTTTAGATATACTGTACATATTTTGCTATTTTATTGAAACCTTGAATTTATATGTGTAATCTCCTGATATTACAAGATCTCACATGACAATTGATTGACTCTCAGATTTTTCATTTTATTTCAGTTGCTCCCTTCCCTCAGGGGTCGCCACAGCAACTCGCATGATTCAGTTTTCAATTCAATTCAGTTTATTTATATAGCGCCAAGTCACAGTAGAAGTCATCTCAGGGCACTGTACAGAAACATTCATATATAAAATATAATAATTTAACACTATTTATCTGAGGAGCAGACTGCTTTGAGTTTAACTCCATCACAGAACTCTCCTCTTGAGCAAGCATGAAGGCGACAGTGGAAAGGAAAAACTCATGAGGAAGAAACATTTAGCAGAACCAAGTCTCTCTGAGAGTTTTGTAACTTAGAAATAAGATTTTGAATTCAATCCTGGATTTAACAAGGAGCCAGTGGAGAGAAGCTACAACTGGAGAGATATGATCTCTCCTACTAACTCCAGTTAAGACTCTTCTATGGATTTCAGAAGCATGAAGGCTTGTAATCATGACTTGGCATGAGATGGCCATCTCATACTGGACTGACTCCAAAAGTTAATCAGTTGGAAGTGAGAGTTTCACTGAATTTCATCCAGAGATTCTTTATAATTCTGTCTCTCGATACACAAGCAAGACAGACTTCGACGATTGATGCCAAGCTTTTAAGCAAATATGTCACGTAATGTGTTGCAATTAGAGTATGTGTTGGGGAGGATGATCGTACTACCACACAAGCTTTTAGCTTAATATCTGCGTTACATGACTTTTTGTGTTTGCTAAGATTGCTTTGTTGTGGCAGCCATCTTAAATCAAGTTGACTCCAAAAGTTAACCAGCTGTAGACCTACATCCACCCATTACTTTCTGAAAGTTTCATAAAAATCCAAGCAGTGATTTGAGAGATATTTTACGGTGCAGACAAAGAACACTCACGTACACACAGAAGTGGGAAAAAACATTATCACGCAGCCTTCACCTTTGATGCACATTACACCTTTCTGTCACAAACACTGTCATCTTCAACCAAACTGAGTTCAGCTAATGAGTGATCATTTCCCTCCCCCTCTGTCCATCCCCTGCTCTCTGCAGCCGTCTGTTTCAGAGTCCTCATCACGTCTTTCCGAGGTGTATTAATCAAATCTGGTTTGGGGGGAGAACATTGCAGAGGCTGCTGAGAATGCTAATAATGTGGGAGAGAGCTGAGTCATTGCAGGAGGTGCATTGCGCTGTGCAGAGGTTTTAGAAAAGATGGGTAGGGAGGGGTGGCGGTTGAGAAAGTTTTACCATTATATACTTAAGCATGGCCTCAATTAGTCTTAAAGTACCCAACAGAGGAGAGAAGAGGAGCAGATAATGCAATTAACACTATGGCACACTAGAGGCAAGAGATCATTAGAAATGAACCTTGGAGGATGTTAGAGACAGAACATCTGCCAAAATCTGATGTAGCTCTGCCAACACAGCTTTAAAAAGAGATACAGGCACAACCAGAAACAGAAAAGGAATTAAAAAAGGGGATTAAAGAGCTGCAGCGTGATGCAATGTGTTGGTCAAAGCAGAGGAGAGGAGTTACCTTCAATGATATGTTTTCTGTTAAGGCCTCGCTCCGTTTCTGCTCTGAAAGAGGAGAGGAAATAACGTGTTACCTGAAGAAACACGCGTGTAACTTTTAGGACTTATAAATGTGAAAAGAGCGGGCATAATATATTGAAGGCCCTTCATAACAGTGTTAAAGTAAAACTAGAGAAATTGCATTTCCTACAAAAATGCAGTGCTGAAGAACTTGCTGAAAACAGCTGAAATTAGCTAAAAACATGCTGAAATGTAGCTGAAATGGAAGAGCAAATCTTAATTTAGCAGAAAAAAGCAGAAAGAACACATATTTACTGAATTAGGTTTAAATAAGCAGAAAAAAGCATGAAATAAAAAGATATTTAAAAAAAAGGCTGAAATTAGCAAATAAATAGCTGAAAAGTAGCTGAAAAGGCAGAAAGAAGCTTAAACTACCAGAAGGAAGTGGAAGGAGCTGAAAAAGCTCTAAAATGTGGAATTACAAAGTACCGTAGATGAAAAGGCTAAATTTAGCACAGAACAGCTAAAAAGTTACTGAAATAGCAGAAAAAGATGATACTAGCAGAGAGAAACCAAAATGAGCATAACAAGCTGAAATAAACAGAAAGAATCTAGGATAAAAGTAGCAAAGATGACCACACACAAAAAAAGAATTATTTGAAAACCGCTGAATAGCAAAACATGCTAAAAGGATCATCATCATCATCATCAACTTTATTTGTAAAGCGCTTTAACACAGCCACAGCTGAAACAAAGCGCTGACCACCAAACTAATACACAGTGAACTAAAATTTCACTTTAAAATACAATAAAACGACAAGATAAACAGATAAAATCAATAAACATGAAGTAAAATCAAGTCTCAGTTGGGTTGAAGGCCAATGAGTATAGATGCGTTTTTAAACGTGTTTTAAAAATGGACAGTGAGGGAGCTTGTCGAATGTGTAAAGGCAGAGCATTCCATAACTCGGGGCCACCAACAGAGAAGGCCCTGTCTCCTCGAAGCTTCCTCTTACTCCGTGGAATGACCATATTATAGCTATAGCTAAAAAGCTAAAATAGCTATATTATAGCTATAGCTAAAAAGCTAGACCAATTGCTTACATTAGTATTTGAAAGCAGAAAGAACATGTTTGCCCAATTGGGCTGAAAGAAGCAGAAATGAGCACAAAGAAGGGCAAATTATATTAATAAAATAGAAATGAGCAAATAAAACAGCTGAAAGTAGCTCAAAAAGCAGGGGAAAAGCTAAGGATACCAGAAGGAAGTGGAGCGAGCAGAATTTTGCTGAACTAGTCTGAAAAATGTTGAAATGGGTGGAAAAAATATTGAATTAGCTGAAAAAGCATAAAAACTGCTGAATAGGAGATGAAATAGTAGAAAAGGCTGAAATGCAGAAATAAGCTGAAAGGAGCATAACAAGCTGAAATTAGCAGAAAACAGAATAAGCACAAAAATGTTGTAGGTAGCAGAAAGAATGTAAAAGAATCACAAAACAGTTGAAAAACAGCTGAAATTGTCTAAAAATAGCTGAAAAAAGTTTAAATATGTACAAGGAAGCTGAAAGAAGCTGAACCAGAACAAAATGTGAAAGGAGCAGCAAAAGGTTATTTCAGAAATTTATTTCAGCTACTATTAAGCTGTTTTCATGCTAATTTTAGCCTTTTCAGCTAATTCCACATTTTGCACTTATTTAAACTTTTTAAGCCAAATTAATAAAAAAAAGTGCTCTCTCCACTTCCAGTAATTTAAGCTTCTTTTGCCTTTTTAGTTAAATTTCAGCTGTTGTTTTTTTTTTTTTGCTAATGTAAGCTTAAAACATAAATAAATAAAAAATGTCACTTTTTGTGCTCATTTCTGCTGTTTTAAGCATAATTGGGCAAATTATTATTATTTTTTTTGCTTTCTTCAGCTAGCTTGTTCTACATTTTCAACTATCTTTTTAGCATTTTAAGGTGTTTTCAGATTATTTCAAGATTATTGTAGTAATTTCTGCTACTTTCAGCCTAACTAACTTCATTGTGCTAGTTACAGCTTATTATGCTATTTTCAGCTTATTTCTGCTAGTTTCAGTTATTTCAGCCACTATTTAGCTGTTTTATGCTAATTTTAGCCTTTTCAGCTAATTTCACATTTTTTTGCACACATGAACTTTGTTCATCATAACTCAACAAAAATGTGCTCTATCAACTTCCTTCTGCTGCCGATTTAAAATTCGTTCTACTATTTTGTGGTTTTTTAAATTTTTTTTATTGATTTTAATTTTTCTTTTTACCGGTATATAGTTATTTTATACTGTTTTTATTGTGTTTTTAATGCTGTAAAGTGTCCTTGAGTGTTTTGAAAGGCGCTACCAAATAAAATGCATTATTATTATTTTAGCTTCTTTTTAGCTGTTTTCTAATGTCAGCTTTTTACAGATAATTTATATATTTTTTTTGCTAATTTCTGCTATTTTCAGCCTAATTGGGCAAAATTTCGTCCTCTCCACTTCCTTCTGGTAATTTAAGTTGGACTTTTTTGTTGCTTTTAACCCTTTTTTTGTTGTTGCTAATTTCAGCTTTTAGCGTTACCGGTAATTTACGGGTACTACTCATTTTTGTGCTAATTTCTGTATATTTAAACCAAATTCAGCAAATATGTGTTCTTTCTGCTTTCTTCTGCCTGTTCTTCCTCTTTAAGTTTAATTTCAGCATGGTTTTATTTATTTTCAGCAGTTTTTCCAGCAAGTCCTTCAGCAAGAAGCATTCACACTGCATTTTTGCAGTGAATGCAATTTCTCTAGTTCATTATTTATTTTTGCACATCTATCCCACGTGTGAGAAGTACATGCTCAATCCGGTTTGAATGTCTTTTTTAACAGGACCACTTCATTTATTAAATGTTTGCATCTGTCTCCAGAAATATTTTCTGGCACTTTATATTTCAAAAACTTTTTTGTGTGCGCATGTGAAAAACCAGAAGAGGCTTAATTCCTTTAATAATAATAATAATAATAATGTCTATTCCTGTCATCTGCATATGTTCCCATACACAGACTAGGCGTGTTTACAGTTTAACAGAACAGTCTGGAATACAAACTTTAAGGTATTTTAGGATTAGTGTCGTCTCTGGGCTAGATAATGTGGACTTTAGGGCTTCATAAGCTCACACTAAAAGCTGAAGGGGAAACTTCACAGGAAAGAGAAGAAACAAAAAACAGAAGTTGTCATGTTTAATCTGTCCTTGTGTCTCTGTCTGTTTGACAAGTCCAATATCTGAAAGTTATGCACCATAACTCATGTTCCCTGAAGGAAGGGAACAAGGTGCAACATATGACTATGGGAATTGCGCCTCCGCGTGGTTCACCTGAAGTAATACAATCACGCCTTTTAAGGCAAGTGGGCGTCAGCGTCACCAGGGGCCCGCCCCCCTGGTATAAGAGGTGCTGACTACCCACGTACATCCTCTATACGCACTTCACCGAGCTTGGGCATTGGAGGGGAAAACATGTGTTGCACCTTGTTCCCTTCCTTCAGGGAACATGAGTTATGGTGCATAACTTTCAGTTCCCTTACCAGTCAGGTTCACTGCGGTGCAACATATGACTATGGGAACATAATCCAATCACGCCCTGGAAATGCATGCTTAGGATAACTTTTTTGCCTTAGACCACAGGCGTCAGCCATTCATTTCTCTGTGGTAGAGAGAATAGCTTGAGTTACGTCACTTGCTGTGACATCTAGGCTGTAGTGTTTTACAAACGTGTTTGATGATGACCAGTTAGCAGCTACACAGATATCTGCTACTGGAACACCTCTGAATAAGGCCCAGGAAGTGGCTAGGCCTCTGGTTGAGTGAGCATGTACCCCACTGGGCACCTGCTGACCTTTGCTGCTGTATGCCCTTTTTATGGCCTTAGTCACCCAGTGTGAGAGGTGCTGTTCAGACAGGGCCATGCCTGCGGCAGGATTAGCAAAGCATATGAACAATTGGTTTGTTTTAGGCCAACTGTCAGTCCTCTCCATGTAAACCAGTGTTCCCCAAACCACGGCCCGCGGGCCGCATCCGGCCCGCCCCCACATTTGGTCCGGCCCCCAGAACAAAAGTATTTTTTTTATTTTTTTTATTTTTATTTTTTTACAAATGAATACATGTACAGTACTGTACGGTCACCAAGTACTTAGCCTATCCTAACACAGTTTTTAAAGATGAAGGAGTAAGTTGAATTGTCTCCCTTTCACATAAAGGGAGCTAGCTGGGGTGGGGGGTGGGAGGAGTGACGATATTCCAATGCGCAGCAACGCTTTCCTCAGCCCTCCTCATCTTGTATTCTCACAGACATAGTCTTGCGAGTTTTGGGTGCGGTGACACAGCGCTCTCACGAGACTTTAGGACAGCAGTGGAGCTGTCGGTGCACAGTAAACATGGATGGAAAACTAGCAAACAAGCAAACAAAAACGTATTATTTTCACACAGAGTGGGAGGAGGAGTATTTTTTTGTTTATTCTAATTCAAAGTCTATTTGCCTCATCTGTAATTCGAGCATCACCTGGCGTGGATGGAGAGTTCTGGAGTCTGCTCTCAGAAGAAAAGTATCCTTACATCCGAAGATGTGCTTTGAACTTAACAGCACTTTTTGGATCTACCTACCTGTGTGAGTCTGCTTTTTCACACATGAAAATCATCAAGTCCAAAAACAGATCCACAATGACTGATGATCATCTGGAGACCTGCCTGCGCCTCCCAACCACCTCATACTGCCCCGCGCCTCCTCCTCTCAGTGTCAGAAGTGCCACTAAGGTAGAGACACATTTATTTTATACAGCTTGCACCAGATGACACCATCCTGCTGCACAGAGCAGCTGCCTAGTTTTGATATTTAGGTTTTATTGAGGTTTGAAATAGTTGTTGGAGATTTGTAAATCTGCACCTTTGTAAGTCACTTTTTGTAAATAGTTAGTGTAAATGAGGGAGTTTTATATTGTTCAGTTCATTGTTTATTCGTTTCTTTAAAAAATATGGTGTGCTTTTCAAATATTGCGTCATTTTACTTTGATAAAATACTTTAATTAAATAAAACTAGCAACACATTACGTTCTGTTTTATTTACTTTAAAGAAGTGAGGAGTAGGGAGATGAAAAATTTTGTTTTTTGATACTGAGACTGGACGAGTAGCTCTCGGCAAACTGCCGACTTCAAAAGTAACTCTTGGTTCAAAAAAGGTTGGGCACCCCTGATTTAGGCACTCCTGCAATCATCACACTTTTTCCTGTTAAAAACTGACTCCGGCCCCCCACCAGAGAAGGGAAAAGTTATGTGGCCCTCACAGGAAAAAGTTTGGGGACCACTGATGTAAACGCTCAGGGCCCTAATAGGGCAGAGTGCATTCAAACGCCTCTGTTCTGCAGTCAGAACTGGGGG